>UXGC01000575.1:0-83672 GCA_900480045.1 Eurytoma adleriae | reverse complement strand
AATATATTGCAGTACTTGAAAAGGGTAGCAATTCAGCTACCGAAACGTCGTACGTTAATTGAATAATGTTGTACTCATTTACATCACTACCTCAATCCAAATTTTTACTTTAAAGTCTGGCATAATTAAAGTATGGGATAGTCTCCTATGCCAGACTTTTGTCAGACATTACTGGCCAGACTACTGTCAGACTTTAGCCAGACTAATTTTTTTTACACGGGAGGCAAATAATAATAATAATGACAAAAGCAGCCCGCAGTATACCCTTACAAAGTGGAAGAGGGAAAATTTAAACCACTCGATTCGAGTAAAAACTGTGTCAAACGAAATTCGAGTGGCACAGTTTTTTCTAATCAAAAGCGTGATTTTTCACTCGAATGGAGTGACTTTGAATTTTTCACTCTTCTAAATTATGAATGTTTAATTCTGGTCTTCTATATAATATAAAAGGTAATATTTCAAATAAAAATCAAATTTTTTATATTATTGTAAATCAATGTTTGTAAATTATTCTTATTAAATTGAAAATCTTTTTTTAACTGTATAAAAAGAGAATGACAACTGGTACCATGCAGTGAGTGGTTCCGTCCAAGTTTCTCTTTACGAGAGGACTTTTAATCTGGAAACTCACCAAAGTATGTCAAGAATTTTCTAATTTTTTTTTTTTAACAATTGAATTTAATTACCTTTTACGTAGTTCGACTACGCAATTATTTAAACGTATAATCGAATGAGTGTAGGGGCTGTGGTGTATCGGAGGTTGAATCAAGCGTCCCACAATTAAAATCGTGGACTTGGGGTATTCGCATTCGTTCAGCCTGAGTTGTTCAGTGAGGCGGTTCATCAAAGCGATGTCGTGTTTTGATAATTTATAAGTGTTCACAGCAATCCGGTGGAAATGCCGGTATCGGGGATTACAATGCTTGATCCTGATGGGAGCAACGTCAACGCGAATCTCCTTCACTTTGGGAAGAAACAGTCCCAGGATATCGCAGTTACCAGGTTCTGTTCTTTCGTCGCATTGATCCTTCAAACTCTGCTGCTTTACTTCATCCGGAGTAAAAAACTCGCTCACCATCATTACTACCGGCTTGTTCGGCAGTTGCTTTTTAAATTTTTCCACCACTGAAATGCAACATCCACGAGATCAGTTGTTTGCCACGTAAAATGATCAAGGTGGAGAAGAAGTAGGATACTCCGTTGAAAATATCCAGGTGGAATCCATCTGGATTTTTCACCCTCTAAATCTGAATTAGTGAAATTTCATGTATATAGTGATACATTACCGGTTAAAAGTATCCCACTAATTCAATTATTCAGTTGAACTTTGACTCAGAATATGTGACTATTCACATAAAATTAGTGAAATCGCAGAAATTTCACTAATTCAGATTAAGAGAGCAAACTCTTGTACGTCCATTTTACACATTTCATCAACGCTGATGCTGATGCATGCAACGAAGCCTTTTCATCCAGTGATGAGTATAAAACAAACGTGAGTAAAGTTTCAACAATTTTTCATATCTCGCCAATCATCGGAAAGCGATTGCAGAGTCCCCAATGGAAAATGACTCCATCGGCACTTGCGCAAGCGTGTGCACCCATATGGCGCGCACAATCGACCATTATAAATTTTCCGAGCGGCTCGCGCGAGCAAACAGTCGCTCGCAAAGATGGCGCAGAGCAAATAGAGCAACCATCGCGTCGCGCCGCCGTTAATTGCACATCTCGCGCGCGCGCGCCGCTGCAGGAGACATCGACGCGACGAGTACGCGACGCCGCTGCAGGCGTGACCGCGCTAATGCTCGCGCCCCGCGGACGGCGGAATTCTGCCGGCGCCGCGCTTGGGCAAACACACGCCGCGGGATCGATACGCGAGCCTCGGCTGCCCGCGGGGTTTGCACTTTATTGAGGCGGACGAGGCTCGAATGGATGTTGCCGCTTTTTGGCGCGGAAGGCTGCGGATTCTCGCGTGGAGAGGTTTGGGTACGGGTTGGACTAGAAATTTTTTCAAGGAGAGGATGCGATGCTTTCGCTATGTTCTGTTATTCATTGCGAGATTTTTCGGGTTTCAACCACGTTGAAGCTTTTTTGTGCCGAAAATTAAGCCCTCTTGAAATTTTTAAGAATTGTTTTGGTTTGGTTTGTATTTTTACTTTAAACGGAATATTTTTTTCGAAAACGTACGTAACGATACCAAAGGCTTGTATGTCTTGATCTTATTCCCTCATCACAATAATAAATATGCAACTAAAATAACAGGAGGGATTTTAAGAGCTTATTATAAGATATAAGCACTGTAACAGCCGATCCTACCTGGCGGTATTTTCCCCAGCAAAAAATTCAAATTCTCCTCAGCTTCCCCCCCTCATTTTCGAAAGCTCAAAATTGGCCTCATCTCGAACATCCATACATCCTCAAAAAACCTCGTCATCCCCCCCCAAAAAAACCGCAAAAACGTTAAAAAAAAGAGGAGGCGAAGTGTCGGAAGCCCGACGGTTCGCGAGCGCGCGACGGCGAAAAAAGGGAGGGGCCTAAGCGCGATAGGAGCCCGCGGCCGGTCGCGGCGTTGTCGCGCGGCCAATTACCCCCGCACGCCTCGCGTCTCGCCTATTTCCCCCGCTCCGTCGCCGCGGGACCACACGGCCGAGAGAGAAAGAGAATAATACGTCGCCGGCGCGCCGCAACGACGACACCTTTCTATTTCGCTAGCCGCCGGACGCCGCCGGACGCCATCTTGGAGCACGCGCGAATAGCGCAGGGGTCAGCTGTTCAAATAGTCGGCCCAGGCGATTCGACCTGCCGATAAGCGGGCTCTGCTATCGATTGCCGCCGGCGGTAGCCAATGACTGTTTTCTGAATTCTGCAGAATTTTTGACACGGTTCGTGAGCAATGCGGTCTTTTTCAAGGTGTTTTTAGATTCACTAACATTTAGTGCGCGAAAGGTATAGTTTTCGGAAGATTAGGATAAACCTTAATGCAAAACCTTTTCGTTCACTTTTGAAAATACTGATTTTCCAGGTTTCATTAAATATAGTGGTTGATTTCTGAAAGATTATACTTGATTATTAGAAGAAAAAATTAGTTATACCAAAACTAGGGTTTTCGGTATAGATTTAGTTGTTTGCGCTGATCATGATATGTCAAAATAGAAAATAATTTAATTTACAACATAAAATAACATTGTAAGCTTCGTCATGATATTTAACTCAGAAAACTACAAGTAATTTCTTCAAAAAGTACGATCTTTTGAAGAAATGCAGTTTGCTACATTCGAAAAGGTAATGAGATACTGGCATTTTAAAAGTTGGTTTGGTACATAAACTACCTTAACTCGCTTTTAGTATCATTTTACGCAACCTGTACTTGTATCCCTTAATCATATTAATTTATTTAATCAGAATGTTTTTCAAAAACATCCCTGTTGACATTGTGTATTTGGGCATTTTTTAAAATATATACCTGTCGACTATCCCAAAACCATCAAGAAGAATTTGTATCGATAAAAAATTACACGATACAAATTTCTTCTCGAAATCTACAGCGACAGGGCCGAACGAAACGAAATTTCAGCCAGCTTCGAACTGAATTTGAGTGTTTTTTGTGACTTGCGATGCAGTCGACTCGAGCTATCCCTCGCGTGTGGTTGTAATTTCGCCGCGGGACACAAGCGGACGAGCGACAAGAGAAAGAGCCCATAGTCCGGGGCAATTTGCGGGGTAAATCGTTCCCGCTCCCCGTCTCTCTCTCTCTCTCACCTCCGCACCGGGATCGCCGCAGCCGCGCTGGATTTCCAAGATGTCGAGGAAATTTTAAGTGGACGAGCTCTTTTGCCCCGATCGCGTATACGATCGCTACTTCAAACTCTTTTCAGAATTACTTCGCCCCTTCGCAATTTATTCATAGCTTGAAGAATAACTCTTTGGCGAGGTTCGAATTAAACTGCAATTTTCCACGAAGTAACATAATAATAGATAATTTATTTTTCAAATGGAATATTATGCAATTATTTTGCTACTTAAAACGAAGAAGGAATTTTTGAATAAAATCCGTACCAAGTGGTTTTCATTGAAAATTAAGTATTATTTCAGGGTGATCTATATTTGCACCACGTTCTCCCCTTTAGAAGCTTATGTATTTCGTTTATTCAACAGCCTAAAAGTAACTGTGTATTAATTCATCACATATATAATAAGGAACAGAATACATTGATCGCACCCTAATAATAATATCTACATGAATTCCTATGTGGGTTTTTTGAATGATCCAGATAGAATTCACGCTTGGACTTTTATAGCGCAAGATAACTGTACCAGAAAAACTTTAGAATAAATATAAAAGTCACTCCATGTTGCATTTCCTTTATTAAAAATATCAGACAATCACAAGAATAGGACACTGCGACATAATAGACTTTTATCTGCGACTCTGAAGCTTGTTCCAGAAAAAAGAAACATCAGCTCCCGGTGGCAGTCGCACTGTAATAAAAAGAAAAAATAATAAATATAAGAAACTCGCAGCATCCGAAAAAGCAGTCATAATAAAGGCAGCCTCCTATCACCATGTGCAAATTCTCTCCATTCATCCCACCGCAGTCCAACAATGCCTCGCGTTCGCGGAACCCGAGCCAAAAAGCGCCGCTAGCCGATGCTTGACAATCCCCCCCTACCTCCGAAAAGGAAGGGTCGAACCGCAGCCGCACGCGAGGCCCCGCTTCTAGCCTTTCACTCTTTGCGGCGCGAAAGAAAGGCGCGCGCGAACGGGGGAGAGTAAAAAAAAAGGGAGAGCGACGCCGCGAGAGGGCCGCCTCTCCTCTCTCCTCTCTCTCTCTCTCTCCGGTGGAATCGAAGAAAGGGGCCTATGGGAAACATCCGGTGGGAGAGATAGCCGCGGCCTTTGTTCACGGGCACACACACACACGCCCGCGGTTTTCTCCGCGATTCCGCGCCGGACAAAAGGCCCCCGCGGGATAATTGCCCGGCGGCGGTCCGGGGAGGCGAGAGAGCGGCCCATTGACGCGGGTGAGCCGTGGTCCCGGGCGCCACTTATAACGGCACCGGGGAAAGTCGATCGCGCGACAAGCTTGACGGCCGGCCGCGGGGTCCTTTGATTTTCCGAGCGGGAGGCGCAGCGAGGCGGTGGTCCCGGATCGGTAGGACGGGCAGCTTTTTCGTTGACAGGTGTTTAATAAGTTGGAGGTGCCTTGCGGGTCTTTTGAGGTTCATGCGCAATCGAGAGTTTACGGTTGGAATTGTTTGATTCTTGGGGTTGATTGTAATTATTATGGTAGTACAGGTAGGTGTTCTTTTGGAGATCACTCGTCAGAGAAATTGGAGGTGCCAAGGAATAACTTGGTTCTTCATTGTAATTTCAATGACACTTGATTATAACGATTACAAGAATTCAATCCATTTTAATCCATTTAAAGGATTGAATTGAAAAAATAAAATAAAATAAAATTATGTAATTACATGGGTGCAGGTAATTTATGGCATATAGTTTAATGATATTACTTATAGTTTGTTTGTAAAAATATTGATTGCAAAATATATTTTTTAGAAAATCATTGTGGAGCATTTCTTCAGAACCACCCAGGTCTTGGAGTGAACTGAAGAAAACACTCCATGTGACTGGTATACTTTTTGAACTTCGTATGAATTATTCCACGAATCCAAGAGTGGAAGGTCTGCTGCTGAAAACTATGGACGATAAAGAAGATGTAAAAATATCTGGAATGAAGAACTACAGAAATTTCACTTTCAAGATTTGCAAAATTTTAAAAACCGAAGGCTCAGTTTTCTACAATCTACGTATGCTTGGATGAATATTCAGAAACAGCGCTCAACCGGTGCGTGTAATAAAAAGGTTTTTTACAGTCATGGGAGCTCTTTATTGCGGGCAGCAGGAGCATAAGAAGAAGGGCTGATTTTATATACCCTGAAATTGGCCTCTCCTTAAATGGCAGCTGTTACTTTCACGGACCAGCCAGCAATGTTTGTAATATACATCGTGAATAATACACTTATACCTATGACGTTGACATTTTAACACTAGCGATTCCATGACAAACCTTAGTAATTTTTAGAATTTTACGTATTCTTCTGAGGAAAACGGAGAATCATCCATAACAGAAAAATTCAAAATAACTTTTATTAGCGCATCTCAGCGGGCACTTCCGCAATGAGTTTTTTCCCGAAGCTTCTGACAGGCAAGCCCGCAGATGGAAAAGGCTGATCGCGCTCATTTTGCAAGAGGAAAAAGAAGGAGGAGCCGCGACGGCCTGCCCGATGGAATTGACCCTGGCCGGCAATCGGCATCGTGAATTGGCAATTTGAGTCGTCGGATAACCGGCGATGCCTCATTACTCCCCGGCGAGTGCGGCATCCTCGCGCGGAGACGTCATTAGGGGATTCGCGGGCAGCGGGGCGCGCGCTCGCGAGGAAAAACGCGCCGCGCGCAGGCCGCCCGAGGCGGCGCCATTTTGACGTCGGCGGTTTCCGCGGAAAACGTCGCCTCATTATTCCCGCTACTTTTTACCAATTGGCTGGAATTGTCGTTCTCGGAGGCGCTCGCCGTCCTTCCAGGCGATTCGACGTTTTGCAACGCGCTTAATACGCATTCGCGTGTGTCGTGCAACGCTGGATGTGTGCGCAGGTTTTATCTATAAGACGAGGGAGTGTGTTCGCTGGTTTACAAGTGTTTGAGTCTGAAGGATGTAGGCGTTTATTGTATATTATTTTATATTATTTCGACAAGTTGTATATTATTATTGTATATGATTTGGAAGTGCGAGGATATGAGGTAATCGTGTTGGATGTGTATATAATTATGTTAAGTCTGCAAGAGCTTAATATCTAAAAGAAATATTTTAAAATATTTTAGGATCTTCGTTGCGATTCAACCTCATGCGTGGTATATATTTTGTTGAAAAAAGGTATTTTTGGAGTTTTGTTTAACGAACCTATCAATAGTCTTTAATTTTGATTGTGTAAGAATTGGAATGTTGTATAGAATAGCTCGATTTATTTTTGTCATCTGATGCATTTTCTTTATTTATTAAACAGTTACGCTGAGATCTTCTCAACATATACTGAACCCTATATTCTAGTTAGTAGCTTGTTAATAAGACAGTAAGTAGCTGCAGTGATCCTTAAAGCACTTTCTATAAGATTATTACAGCAGGATAAAAAAATGAATATCATGAAGACAAGAAAAGATGGTAATTTGTTTTTTCTGAGAAATTTGATAATGACAAATGAGAAAAGATTGCCCAAGAAATTACCCGAAATTACTCGTGTTCAAGTAGTAAATGAGTTTTATTCCGAAACTATGCTTGTTAGGACACATGGTAGGGATCAGTTCCAAAATTCGTGTACGTCGTATGAAAGAAGCATTTTTGTGACATTGCATTACATTCCCTCTCTTTCATCCTTTCCGGTTATGATTAAAAGCTTTATCAGTAACACACCGGCCATCCATATTAAGCTACCGAAGGCAGTATATAATAAGTGCGGTAATAAGAGGGTATATACTATGAAATAAATAATAGATGGAACTTTTTCCTGAGATTCTTGATACGTAAGATATAAAATAATGTTAGCATCACAGGTAGTTAGTTCCATTATGATGAATGGAATCAAAAGGTATAGATACATAATATCTAAGCACTAATCACGGATCCAGAGAACAAAAGCACCACTTCCAAATAGGATATTTCGATACAATTAGTGTAATAACTTACCACACGAGTATCGAATGGTATTTTATAGTACGACGTGCATGGAGTGCTCTAAAAATCGGAAAGACACACCGGAGACCGCCAGTCAGTCGAATCTTGCACAACTCGGCTGGAGCGTTGTACTTTTTCATTTTGTCGAGATGCCGAATAAAAAAAAGAAAAAAGATCCGTCTTGGGTCAAAACTAAAAATCGACGAAGAAGTGGGAAGAAGAAGAAGAAGAGTATCGGTTTCGTGGTGCCGGTGTGTTCTCGATGGCGCATAATGCCGGCTCAATCATCGGATTATCCCGTGGCCTCCTCTCTCTCTCTTTCTCCTCTGCTCCCGTCGCCGATTGGGAAATGGCGTCTGGCGCTCGGCGGCCGGCCGCTGTCAATCATCCGCGGGGCTAGACTACCAATTTCATAATTTCCGATAATTTCTCCGAAGCCCGATGCGTTTTTCTCCTGGAAATATTATTATAACGCGGTAATTGCGCGCCGCGCCGCAGTCCGGCTCCTATTTATCGGGAGGGGGGCTTCATTATAATAACAATGCGATGCGCCGCGGTTGCCTTAGCTCCGGCTCTCCCGGCAATTATCGAGAGCCCGGGCCTCGGCTTCGCGCCCCGCGGATTCCGCCGACGCGGCTACCGCGCCCCGGCCCTGTACACCTTGTAACCCCCTCCCCCCCTCCCCGCTTTCGCTCTGTAAGTATGTGCGTAGCGCAATTATGCCAAGCTCTACGTCTCTGACACATTATACTTACGCACCATCTCCACCCGATATCCCCCCGGTAATTTTTAGGATTTTATATGTATATTCCAGGATCCGAGAGTTTCTTCTCGTTCTCTTTTGCTCTTTTATTTTAAAACTTCGCATAGGAGGAGAAGTTCGACGAGTCATTATGTATTCGATCGTAATTAAGTTTCGAGGCGAATTACCATTGGGAGCCTTTGTTTCCTTCTTTTTTTTTTAAAAAAGAAGATGGTTTATTTTTTCTTGGCCGCGTGTGTATGCGTATATCCTCGACCTTACGGATTTGCTTACGTGACTCGCGGACCTTCCAAGGTTATTTATATTAATCGTGAAATTGTTGCGGCTTGAAATGTGGAGCTCCGCAGCCTTCGCTGGATGATTAGTATTCAGATTTCTTATATAAAGCGTTTTCTTTCCAGTCAATAAGAGTTGAAATTGCGACAAGTGTAAAGAGATACAGCAGCTACGAAGTTTGAATTTCTTAGGGAGTTTTTCAATAACATAACTTTCTGGATTTTTACATCATAATATGGAAAGTGAATATGACACAGTCCTTAAAAATTACTTATCGACTGTAAATTTAATGTTATAATACTAATTTTTGTATTTTTCAAATAATAAATATCACGTTTAATCCAAATAACAAATCAATCAAAAGATTCTTTAAATAAAAAACAATAAGAATTTTTTTCGTACAACTCACTGTAGTATCATCATTTATTTGATCAACAATTACGATAGTGCACACTTCCTATAAACCCATCACCCGATCGACCAATTCAAAACCCAACCAGCCGCGCCGCAACAAATGTCACCGTGCGCGCCCTACCGCGTGCATCTCCCTGACCTCAACTTCAATCCAATTTCCGCAAAGGGACCCCACGGCACCCAAATTAAAAAACAATCAGCCGACCGCGAGCGTAAACAAAGCAGGTGGCGCTCGGAAGTCTACTCGCGGTAGGACGACACTCGAGGGGGTGCGGGGGGTGACCCGGAAAAGGGGTCCATTCGGCCGTCACGGGGCGTTGAGCCTCCGCCGGGATTAGCCTCGATCCGCCTAATGGACCGTCGGCCGCAATATGCCGGCGATCGAGCTGCGGCTCATTTATCACCGCGTGCCGTCCGAATATTGGCCCCCCGAGCGAGTGCATCGCTATGGGCTCGTGCACTGCAGATGGTTCGCGCTTAATTCGTTTCCTCGGCTTTCCCGGCCGAGGCTCGCTTTCCGCCATTTATGCGAGATGCCTCTATAAATTGAGGCGAACTGCTGCTTGGACTTTACAGTCGATGAAGCTGTGGGGTGGACGGGCGTTTTGGGGAAATTAATCTTTCGTGGGCTTGACTTGGGAGGCGAGTTTGTTTGATTTGTGGTATGTTTGACAAGGAATTGGATGGAAAGGTATACAGATAAGTAGTTAATCATTTTGAATCTATTTATTGCCTACTAGAATGATGATTGGTAAACTGTTATTATGAAAGAAACTTCAATAGTTTCTTTTAAAAATAAAAAGAAAAATTTGTGAAAATTGAAAAGCTATTATAGCTTTTTTATAATGACTGTTTCTCGGACATTTGAACTTAATAAACTATAATCAGTAATTGGATGTTTTGCTTCAGAGCTTGTGATTTTTTTCATCACAATTTCAGATATCACATCCTAGTGTGGTGACTTCTCTCAGTCAATGTACTCTTCGTTAATTGTTAAATAGATTTTCGACTTTTTTTAAAGGAAAAAAATTAGCCGTAAAAAGGTAAAAAATAATGTGCGAAACGCATCTTTTTGGAATTCTTTTAGGAACATAAATGAAACAGTGTTAGACGAATTATTTTCTTAAACAATTAATACGGAATTTGCTCTTCTAAAAGTTGACAGCGTTATTTTCAACTTTTGTGCAAAAAAACTAACTCAATATTTCATACAGTAATCACCGCACGTAATAAAAAGCAACACACCTCCGCAACATCAAACCCGCACCAATTGAGACAAAACCGCGTGGCCATCGCATCGGAGGCAACAACGCGTAGCGCACGGCGCGAGGAAGGAAGAGGCCCGCAACGAGAGAGGCAGGGATCCCCCCGCGGTGGGGGGGTTAAGAGCACAGTGAAAGCATCAATTTCTCGTCGGCGAGAAAGACAATGAAGCAGAAAATGACAAAGTCGACGGTAAAAAATAGAGGGAGGGGAGGGAAGCGAGCGCGGATTGCGTAACGCGCGCGCCGCAAGCGGCAACAATGAGACAATGAGGTCCGCCCGCCGGCGCTAATAACCGCGTGCACCCGCGGGGCGCATAATGCGTGCGCTACTCGCCCGCACACCGATGTTTATCTCAGCGCGGGCCCCTTTGTTGCGCGCCGACGCTGGAAAAGCGCGCGGGCGCCGAGCGAAGGTCTCCCGACGCGGGGACCTGCGACGGATCAGCGCTCGTGATGCGCTCGTCAACGAACGACGGCTTTTTTTATATGCATAGGTTTTTTTATGTAGAGCGGCCGTCGAAATGTGAGAGAGCGGGGAACTATTCTTGATTGGGGGGAGACGTGGTGGTACTATGAATTTTGATTGGTTGGTTTTTTTAACGTTACGGGTTAGGCACTTGTTCAATCAGATGCCTTTTTGTGTTCGTTTTTTACTACTTTCGTGTTAAGAGAAGTTAAGAGGAGACTTCTGAACTTCGAGGAGAAACTATAGTTATAATTATGATTTGTGAAAAAATTTTTATACACAAAGCTCCGTAATTTACGAAATCTGATTGTTGGTTGTAAGAATTACAGAGCTTTTACTTTTTCTGGAAAAATTATTGAGCTTTTCACATAAAATTTGTTACTGTGTCTCACTGTTCAAAATTCGAATAAAAAATTTTTAATAAATTTTATTTATCCTAAAATTACGTTTTCCACGTAATTTTTAAAGGAGTGCTTTATCGTAAGTTTTACAACAAGTCTCTCAGCATACGCAATCATCAATTGATGGAACAAATTTGACTGACTTTTAATACATTCAGTGCATATTTACTTAACAATCTACGTACTCGAATCAACATACTTTACAATCGAAAAAAAACTCAAGAGTAGTTCTTTTCAAAAACCTGTCTCCCCGTCGCAAAGTCAAACTCGATCATCCACATACCGCCTCTCCCGATTGACCGTCGGAGCAAGTGGGTAGATTCGCGTGCAGGGGAAAAGGTCGCGCGCTCGATCGTCCGCCGCGGGCTCGTTCGAGCCCGAGCGAAAAAAGGAAAGCCCTCTCTCTCTCTCTTGCTCCCGCGCGTAATTATTCACGGCACGCAATTAGGGGACGTATCGCGCGGATCGCTTACGGCGCGGGCTTTACCTTTCAAAACAATGATTTATCTAATTAAGCCGCCGCGGCTCATTTTTGCATTGTTGCCGGCGTGCGTGCTCGTCGAGTGCTGGTTCGCGTCGTGTTCGCCTTGTTTTTTTTTTTCTATGCGCCATCACGGTCGATTTATGAAGAGTCGGTTGACTATGCGAGCCGGACGCGCGGAGAGTACGTTGAGGCTCGAGGATGGGGTTGATTTTTGAAAAGCGAAGGTGGATGTTTTTTGTCGTTTTTTTGGTCGATTTTGAAATTAAGTGACCAGATTTTAAGGTGCGATCGTCTTGTTCAATCTTAAGATTCAGGGAAAATGCAAAGTCAAGTTGTATTTTTGTACGCGAAAAAAGCTCGATGAAAAAGCTCAGTTAATCAATTAATTGCTTGTTGATTTGACTGCAACTGTTCCAACATCCTTTTTATTAAATGTCATAAATTTATAGATTTTATTTAAGTTTAAGGCATCGCAATTCCTAAAAATACAAAATACCTAGAAAATATTGATTAAAAAGAAATCACAATTAATATTGAACATATGATCCCACTTAGCAAACTAACAAGCTCTCTACTATTCCAAGAAAACCATTGTCATTATATTGCAGTATTTTTCCTCTTCGATAACGCTATAGTCTCCCAATGCGAGGCAATTTGAGCTCATTAGTCATCCCTCGTACAAAGAAAAACAATGCAAAACATCATATTAATTTTATGACATCGGTGTACTTACATCCGCAATCAATCGGCGTCTCACGTAAAATCGATCGGAGTCGACGAGATGAGCCTGCCGATAATAGCAAGGCAAGGAACCCCAATCTCAGGTGGTACGAATTTCAGGCAGAAGCCGATAGATGGCGGAGGGAGCACCGGTGTGCAGGGCAACCCTTCAAGTACCTTTAGCAAGTGCTTTCGCTATTACCTTCGCATATAGGGAATATAAAGAGACACTTTCTTTTTGTACAATTGTCTAAACTATTTGCTTTTTTTAAATGTTTTATGTTTTATTGTTCCCAAGGGGTTTCAATCAGAAATTTTGCTATCACTTTTCAAGTTGTAAACAATAAAAATTGTGAATTATGATTTCTAAATCAAAAGTGCTACGGACCAAAAGTAATCTGTTTAATAATTATTTATAATCAGTAATTTGTTTATGTTAAAGAAGCCATTAATTGTTAACAGTTTTAAAAGATGTAAACCCATTCGACTAGACTAACTAGACTATTTATCGATAATATGTTTGCATACAGTAAACTTAAAAATATCGTTAGACCCGCAAGTTTCTTTAAGAAATTGTTCAGCTGCAACGCGCACCCTAACACACCCACGCACCGTAAATAAAACTACTATGAAAATCTGCAAAACGCACAAATCGTTGTAAACGCTACATTAGAAAAAGGTTCCCTTCAAAATTACGCCAACACGCGAGGCGACGTCCGCGTGGACGGCGACGAGCGCCTACGTACGCACGCCGAGGCGAAGAAAAAAATCCGGGCGCGCGTGCGAGCTGGTCCGTGATCCGGGGCTTCGGCGCGGCATCCCGGAAAAATTGGCACCGGAGGGGAGGCAAGGTCAATGACAGGGCTCTCGTGTCGGCGGTCCGGGCACGCGCGCGAGCTCGAGGGGGCGTCCGGAAGATTTGTCGCGATGCGCGCGGATGCGTGCGGCACGTGAGCCCGAGCGGCACACTGACCGCGGCGCCGGGCCCCGACGCGCCCGGATCCTCTCCCGGCTGCACGCCCGAGCTTCACCCTTCCCTATTCAGGAGTCACTGCGATTTCATTTCACTCGCCCCGGCCTTTTGATAGTTCGGCGTGGGTTTTACGGCGGAGGTGACGACGAGGTTGAGAGGATTATTTACGGGGGTGCAGTCGCAGCGGATATACTGGTTGTTGATTTATTGAGTGTAGAGTGAGGATTTTAAATTCGATTATTGTAGGACGTGGGTATTTTAAAGTTGATGTTTTTTAATTTGATTCTATGTTCTGATATTTCAGTAAGTTAGTGTTAGATTTTAGAATTAAATTGGACTATGTTTGTGTGATTGAACAGAAAGTAAGACTACATTCCTTTCTGATTGCGAAATAGAAGATATTCAGTAATTAATGAATGTATCCAGATTAAAATTATTTGAGTGTCCCGTTTCTTATCTTGAATTTTATCATTTCTAATTAAATCTAAGTAAAGTGCAAAAACGTTCTGATTTCTAGATAAAGTCAGTTATTTTTTAAAGGATGACTGGCTCTTTTTAAAGAAGAAAGTTAAAGTTTTTTAAAGAACCATGCAAACAATCAATGGGAATCTGGATATTCGTTAAATTTAAACTAATGAAGAAGGGAGGTTACAAACTAGAAAATTAAAATATTTGTTTTCGATATCCAGATTTCCATTGATTGAGTTCGTAGATCTTTCAACTTATCTTTTTTTTTAGATAAATCTTTTGCAAAGATGTATACTAACAAATTATTCATATCTACCATATACATGCATCATCCGCAACACTTACTCTGTTAAGGTGGAGTCACTTTATTAATTAAAGATGTTGATAGTTATAATATAGATATATTAACCAAACGTAATCCTTCATCTGAATCCCAAAAGAATTACTGGAAAATCTCTTAAAACCCATGCACCAAAGCAAATCGCGAATCCGTGCGATTGAATGTTAAGCTGAATCTAAATCTAAACATTCAATTCGAGTCCGATCGAAGCCGATAACCGTCCGTATAGTGTCGTCTCGGCCGAAATCGTCGAGCCGGACGATCCGATAAAGCTGGCGAGCAAAGTCGCGTGTCGTCCGCGCGTTTCCACGCGAGTTACCTCGCCGCGCTCGGCCTCCTTCGCGCCTCGCGCCGATTAGCCGACGATCCCGCGTCCGGAATAAGTATTTATACTTTCTTGTCGGCGATATCGGCGAGATTTTTTTTTCACTTCTGACGCTACTGCGGAAGCACGAACGAGCACTTTTTTGTGATAAATGTGTGCTTTTTGAATAAACGTAGATCGCATTGTAAAGTTTTCACGCGCGTAAATGTTTTATTTTCAATATAATCTTTTTTTTAAATAGATGTCTTGTTAATTGAGGTACTTCCTCAAAATTTGGAAAGATGAGACAGCATTAAAAAAACCATTTAAATTGTAGATGTAGAGTTAGTGGTGATGTGTATTCGTCTTGAACAGGTAGCATAGCAAGCACTCTGTGAGGGTGTGGATATGTCTTCTATATAGGGAACAAATTATTTCCTCTGTCCAAAAGGCAAAAATTTGAATGATGGTACTACAAACTCAGGAAAATGTGCAGAACGTTTAGTCTGAAAGAGGCAGCTCTGCTGCACAGGCGTTCCTTCTCCAACGTGTGACGTTCGAATAACATCTTTTACTTTCAAACCGCATTCCAATAATTAGAATTGTTTAAAAATGTTTCTAAAAATGTTAAAACGATGAATAAATTTAAGTAAATTATAAAATTCTACAAATAAAACATATGAATATATCCATACATTACGAAGAAACCAATGAAATATTCATAAAAGCGAACACGCTCGTAAAATCATCAGAACTTAACTTAAAAAGAAAAAAAAAATATTAATTCCCCCGGCAAAAAGAATCTCAAGATCTTGTCAACTTCCCCAAACAAACGTACCTCCTGTCGAGTCGGTAAAAAGCCACCCCGGCTCGCCTTCGCGCGCGCTCCGAAAAACTCGCGGCTCGTACGCTCTCCTCTCTCTTTCTCTCTCTCTTCTTCCATCCCCCCCTCGCGGTCCGCATCCCCCCGACGGCGCGCAGCTCTCGCGCGATAGGCATCGCTCGGACGCGCCATGCTGGCCGGCCTCGGGCTCCCATAGGCCGGCGCCAGGCAGCCGGCGGGGCGGGGCGCCTGGCACCCTCCCCCACTCCGTCCCGCGGCCGCGGGGGAGGGGGGTGGCGGCCGCGGGAGTCGCGCGCCGCCGCCAGTTTACGAGACGCTGCCCGCGAGCCCGCACCGCCGCGCGAGCGCGACGGACCCACTGCGAGTGTTTCCGGCGAGCCACCCCCACGGACCCCTGCCCACCTACACCCACGAACTCTATTCACCCGCACTGGATCCATCGCTGGCGCAGTCCTTCCGCGAGAGGAGCGCGAGCAAGAGCAGAGACGGCGGGACTCGGCGGCGGTGCTGCTCGTGCCTGCGCGTACCGAGGCTAAAGCGTAGAGGATAAAAAAAAGGGGCGAGTAAAAAGTAAAAAAAAAAGTGTGCGCGGTGTGCGCGGCAAATGAGTGACTGGTCGGCGAGTGGGCCGCGGCTGTAGCCGTGTACGCGCTGGAGAGGGGAGCCGGGGGGCTGGGGGTCCTCGGCGGCGGCCACTTCGCGGATCACCGGCTGGGCCAGCTCGCCCGCCAGCCAGATACGACGTCATGCTACGGCGCCCCGGCCGCGGCGCCCCCGGCCAGCCTGCCCCAGGCCCTCCCGGCCCCGAGTGCCCCTGCTGACCCGCTTCAGCAGCAGCCGACGACGACGATGACGCCGACCTCGGCGCCGGCGGCCGTCACCGCCAGCCCCAACAACCCCGTGGCCATGAGCCAGCTAGGCACCGTCTACGCCACCAAGAGGCGCAGACGCAACGGCAAGAGGTGCGGTATTAAAATGCCTTTCCCTTTTTCGCCGAGAGCGAATTTGCCGCGGTCTGTGCGCGAGTGACGGATTCTGAAGGTGGTACCTGCGTCCGGTTTGTGATGTGCCCGGGTGGAACAGTGAATTCTCAGCTTTCGCTTCGGAGGCGTTCAGATGTGGGAAATGAGAGAGGGAGGCTCTGGTGTGGTTAGTGTGCGACTGGCGGTCAGATGCTTTTTTGGAGGTTGGCATTTGGTTGTTGCTAAACTGCAAAATGGGTGGATATTTAGGCAAAAGATACATGATTCAAAGAACATGTTAGTTTGTCACTTACATGTCTGAGTTGATTTGTATTGAGTTAGTTTTTGAGATGATTTTTTGACTGGATTTTAATAGTGTCCTCATTTGCGTTTTCATTTCTAACCAAGCAAGATTTCACTATTTGTGCTCATCAAAATTGCAATAATCAACTATTTTATTCTATTCTACATTGTATTGATAATTGAAATTTGGATGAGAATTGAAGGAAATACGAAAATCTTTTTCAAAATGAATAATCATTGTTTATACTAATTTACCATGGAAACAAAATCATTTATTCAAATCAACAATATCATACTTTTTGCAATAGCAAAACGGAATAAAAGTATCGCTGTAAAGATATCCACCCTATTCAAAAATATTGTACCGCTAGTCGACTGACGTAACTTCGGTTTATTAAAAAATTGGTGATTTTTGCAGTGATAATAAATATCCACTACATGAAAAATGAAAAGTTGCAAGCTCCTAAGAGGCTAGCTTTAGAAATATCTAAAGCAAGAGTTTTCAGAAAAGTAGTCTGCCACTAGCGGGCTGTTACTACTGTCTAAAAGTTACTATATTGTCTAAGAGTTATAACCTTGTTTGATACGCCTTCGTTTCTATACTTTTTGCTGAGCTTTATAACCAGATTGAAACGTAAGAATTGAGATTTTTTTAACAATTTAACTTCACGAGTTACCAGTTTTTGTAAACCAAAGTTACTACAGCCTACGAGAAGTGAAAATTTCCGCAGCTGAACGTAATGTCGAGAAAATGTGAAGATGTGAATTCACTTGCCATCCTGCTCATTTCCATCGGAAAGTGAAGGAGAAAAGTTTTCTTTGTTTACGTTTCGCACACAAAAGAAGTGAACTTGTCATTGTCTTCGTAAAATCCCACACCTCTCGAACAATAAAAAAAATAAGAATTAACCGTCTAACCCTAAAACATGTGCAAATTTCACATTTCTCCTCCGGCAATACAGTGCCCAAGCGTGTCAAAAGTTATACAGTGTAACGTAAAAAAAGAAAAAAAAAGAAAACCAGCTGGCATAAGTACAGTTATTGTGCTCTAAGTCTGCCTTTAAGTGTCAACTAAAGATTAAACGTCTAAATAGATTATACGCTGTTAAACTCCGCGAACTTTTCTTTGTAGATGTGTAAGGCTTTCTTCGCGTGCTTCCGTCATTCAGAAACGCTATCACTGTATTTCTCTACCCACCGGATCAAATGTATCGTAAAAAACGCCATTAATTCGTAAATATATTCCGTAAATTGTGCGGGGGTGAAGATAGTTTGAAATCGATTACCACAATTTTTCTCATAGTATATGTAACTGCCGGTGCGGATTTATACATAGTATAAATGCGACGTTTATCAATTTTCTCGGGCTCATGAATTATTGAACGTGTGCTTAAAGTATTTCTTTGTGGGCATAAATTTGTGTAATTGCCTCTCGAATGTACTACTTGCGACTCGTAAAAAAACATTATTTATTTCGTATAAAAAGTTATTTATTCCCTTTGAGGAAACTATTTATTACAATGACGTTACTTTATATTGCTTACAGTTTTAAAGAGTAGAACGTTTGGTTACTCTAGTAAAATTACTCTTAAAGGCAGACTTTTAAAGCATCAATGCAGATTATTTACATTACGATAAACTTAGATAGAATAAACGTAAGTTGTAAATTTACAAACAATCGTTTTTTTCCATTTTTCTTGAGCTTTAATTAACTAGTTGACTAAACATGAACTTTTCTCATTTTGATAGATCATACGTCTAAGTGTAGTAAAATTTATCTGCAGCTTTTGCAGATAACAAGTTATCAATGATGCTCAATCAACTTCAGAATCCGTTAAACAACTAAATTTTGGCCTTTGAAAGAGTAAACCTATTTTCTATATATTTTCCTATATAGTGTCAATAGAATTTTCAAAATCATTAGATTTAGACAATAAAACATAGTCGAAAAAAATTAGGTCTAGGGCTTTTCAGAAGTCAATACGTAAAGCAAAGAAAATCTAGCTACCTTTTTGTTCTCAATTTTTACTAACTAGAATCCCCTGTTGATAAAACTTTAAAGTGTGTGCTGATTTTTTTTGAAACATTTGTATTATTTTTAATAAAACGTCAAGCGTGTAAAGTTGTGATTAGAAAAATCGTGAATTTCACTTAATAAATAGCGATACTACAGCACTATAATTTATTTTTATTATCAATTCGATAGCGGGAAAATTTCTTTAAGATGCTGCTGTACATTTTTTCAAGTGATTTTTTTAAAAGATATGAACTAGTTCATATCTAAAAGATATAAGCTCAAAAAACTATGAAAAAAAAACAGATAGTAGATATACAAACGCTGTCAAACTATGTAAAAAAACCAACTAATCAAAAAAGTTCGTTATCTCAGAAAATTAAACCCACCGCTTTGGGAAAAGAATACTACCGTATAGTATAGCGTGCATTAATGTCCGGCGATTAAAAAAGGCGACGCAATCCTCGGAATTTCTCCAAACGCATTAACGGGCTGGAACTTATCTTGGGGACGTGCGGGGAAAGAGGCGGCCTAAAAAGCCAGCGAGAGGAGGGTAAACAATGCGAGGCGCCGCAAGCCGAGAAAACCTTGAGATTGTTAAATCAATACCGGGGGTTTACGCGGAGTCGCACCCCCCAAGGAAGTCGAGCAAAAACAACGAAAGGAATCCGACGAGAACCGAGAGGTGAGGGAGGTATCCCTCGTCTTGGTTGGCTAAGAAAATTTCGTTCTTTTGCGCGCGGTGGAAGGTTTTTGCAAACTTTACCGAGGGATTGATTAAGGAACATATACCGGGTTTCGTTTGTACGCAGTTTTTGGTTTTTCTCAGTGTTGAATTTATTATTTATTATTTAAGGTTAGAAAAATTTTATTCTGTTTTATGAAAGTATACTGATGCTATACGGATAAACGGAGTTGATAAAGGAACTCATTTGATACATCGAAAATTTATTAAAGATTACCGATAAATTATCGCTCTTATTTTTTGTAAAAATTAAATGATTTTGTTTGCACCGAAACTTATGAAATTAGTTGCCTTATCTATTTCCTTAGTCACATTATTTGTGATACATAGAGATTTATTGCATCCGTATAAAATTAAATATATCGAAAATTTACTGTTCGTTGAATGCAAGTTCAATAAATCTTAAAATTAGCCATATTCCAACGTGAAAAATTACTTGACGTGAATTATTATTAATTTTTATAATATAAACATAACGCTATATTAGATAAGCGAAAATATTAAACGATTACTTTTGATACGAGAAATTAATAAGCTCACGTACACAACGGAGCTTCCCCTGTGTAATCTGACATTCTTTCGGAGATCGTTAAATCCTAAGAAACTTAAAAAATAGTACTCCCTTGCTTATCAATTACAAAACAGTATGTACGTCCTATATAAAAATCCAACTTAAATTTTTCACTACACAAAGAAACGGTTCGCCTCCCCGATGCTCGGTCCGCGCGGAATCAACCAGGCGAACCCGTCAATTTCCTCCGGCGCTGCTTTTCCCTTCCGTGGCATCGAAATCCGTCGCGCAAAGTACTCGGACGTCCGTTACGGCGTCGCTAATGGGCCGCGGGGGTACAAAGCGAGTCGGGCGCTCGCGCGCGCGCTCCGCCGGGGACGCGCAGGACCTGCGGCGTTCGGGACATTAGCGCTCGCGCGACTATGACAACGAGAGGCCGTGGCATCTTCTAATGACGGCCGCTTCTATAATTTCGACTTTTCGGGGGGAGAGAGAAATGGGCGAAATTGCCAGCGATGCACGCCGAGGGATTACTGTTATTACGCGCGCGCCAGGATCTCGGCCTGATTATACCCGGGTTATCTGCGCCGCTCTCTTTCGCCTCCTTTTCGCCGGGCTCCGAATTTTCGGGGGAACGAGTGCACTACTACTACCGGTGCTGGACGTTGCGGTGTATTTTTTTTTTTACTTTTTTTGCGTTTTACGCGAGAGAGCGAGAACGGGACGAGCCGCTAACGGCTGTTCCCGGGCTGGGCAGTGTCCGATTGCATGGGTGCGAGGTTTTGGGTTGTGCGATGGATTCGTTGGTGGCCGGTTAAAGTGCAATGATATCGCTGGAAATTCAATAAATACCTTCTCGAATACTACGAATTTACGAGATATTTTAAACTTTTTAATTTTAGTGACATTTGATTGTAGTGATTATAATAAGAATTCAATTTCTTAATCCATAATCAGTCGGATCTTAAGTGGATTACATATAAAACAAAGACGGCAGATCCGTTTATGCGTGATATGTCTCGGTGTCCTGTAACTAGGCCCAAGCTTTGAATATAAGTTGACAGAAAAATCATAATCAGTGAAAAAGAGATTCATTTCGCTTTCGAAAAGAAACCAATTAAACTATTAGACTTTTAAGTAAAATTTCGTATTGTTGATTCACTTAATGCGCAAAAGAAAAATCAAAGGTAATTCAATGTGTACGCACTCATTATATATACGTCTTTACAATTCAATCTACACAAAACACAAAATGTTCAATCGCACGTACCGAGCGCCCCAAAAGTAATTTAAATAAATCCGTTCACGCGGCGCAAAACTAAAAGAAAAGATCACCGTAATTAGAATAATACAAACGCAATTAGCATGCCGTGCGCATCGACCAGCACGTATCCGAAGCACCACCCCTCCGCGCATGAATCGATCTGCCTGCCTCAACCCTCCCCCCGGTCCCACTCACCGGTAATTGAAAAAAATAGGTCGACAATTAAAATCCCGAAAAAAAGAAGGCCGCGGGGTTGGGGTAGGCGGCGCCGCGGGCCACGCCCTTATCGACGCCTCGCTTGCGTATCCAATTATATCGGCCGGCTATTAAAGCGCGTCCCGCTTGCGCGCGCGCCGCCGCGAAAAATCCTGCGGCCCGGCGCGACTGGCTCGTGTTCTCGCACCTCCAAGCGACGACCGGTGTCACGCGAGCGTCTCCTCGTCTCCCGGGTGCAGCCGGGATGTTTTGATCGGCGGCCACGCTGTCCGAGCGGACGGGAATCCGAGCGGACTGACCGTAGCACGCTAACGCGGTTTGGGTGTCTGATCTTTTTTTGAGATGCTCACGGGGTGTCTGCGTGAATGAGTGGGAGGATTCGTGGTTGTTTACCTGATTTTTTTTATTAATGCTAATCTTTATTCAATTCATTTTACGGATTTCCTTGTGTTTGTAGTATAGTGATTGTTTAATTATCAAATTTTACTAGACTATTTCCAATATTAACAGGTACATATGGTGTGATTGGAAAGATTAGTCTTACTATTATTTTATATTATTTTTGATGTTTTAATAAAAAATTGTTAAAATTAATACAGTAATTTTTACTGTAAAAGTTCGCAATGTTGATAATGTAAAATAACGCAGTAATTTTTCTTCTAGAAATTAACTGTTTCTCTAAAATTAACGACAAATTCTATATACAGTTACAGGTATGTCCTCAGGCTAGAAGAAAATATAGTAATTATTGGTAATCGATTCTTCTTAGTGTGTGAACGATAACCTAGTGATTTTGTCAGACTTAAAAAAATGGCACGTTAATTGACCTAAAGTATCATTTTTTTATTAATCTCAAACTCTCATTCTGTGCACCTTTTATTTAAATAAGTACTTAAACGTCAATGTAGAGCAGATTCTTGAAAAGTATAAATAGAACAAGTTACCAATGCAGCAGGATAGTTTAAAATTCGCACTTTGAATGTAAATGGTAAAAATACTCCAGTAAAACGGTCGGCATCAATCCTTTCTCAGTATTCAATCAGTAAATCGCACAATTTGCTGAACAATTTCTCGGTCGTAAGTTCGACAATTTAATGAAAATTGCTCTAAAATGGAAAATAAACTCTTGACGATATTCCGCCAACAAAAGAAAATTAAAATTATTATTTTTAAACTGTCAAATCGGGACAGATCGATACTTCAACGTCAAACGTATTCCTCATCTTCATAAGTCGAGCGAAGTCTTTTCAGAACAATTACCATGTCACTCCGAAGTATCGACTTTACTCACCAACACAGACTCCTATTTCTCATCGACCTAATTAATTACACCGGGCTTACGAGCCCCGCCGATTCATCAAAGTCACGGCGAAAAATACGCGTCGAAAAAGTAAACGCTACCGAATTTAAAAAGAAAAAATCCAATTAGCAAAAGTCGAAAAAAGCTCGCTCTTCAAGCGCGAATTACTTAACTCGAGTAGTGCGTAATTACGCGAAACTCCCGAAGGACCCTGATACGCCTGGCTGACTCGGTATTTGCCGAGGGGACGCTACTTCGAGAGAGAGGGGCCTGCAATTGATAGTTGGTCCGCGGTAACTGGACGTCGAACAACTGCTTTTAAGCGCACGCAAAAAGAGCCTCGTTGTTGTGTTCTCGCGAAATGACTAATATCGCCCGTCGACTCCTACTAGGCATAAGGTACTTCGTAGATGTAACGAAGGGAAAATTTAATATTTTTCGTATGAATGGATGTGGGTGGTGGGTGTTTCTTTTATCTCGGTAATAAAAAGGTCGCTTTTTCGTTAATTATGGAAGTGGAGGTGCTTTTATGGGCCTGCACTTACGCGTTATGAGATGGGAGTTATGATTCAGCCCGGTGGATTTGGCGGTGGTCATGTTTTTAAAATAACTTGCGGGGTGGGGGAGTCGAAAGTATTTTTATGGCTTTGTTTTATCATGATCGGTATCTTGCATTTAATGTATTAGGTGCTATCATTGCTATGATAAAAAGAAAATATATGCCTTAATTGTCGCAGTAAATAGTATAAGTTGGCTATCATTTCAGTATACTGTAATTAAAATTACTAAGTATTTTGTTATCTATAATTTTATTCAGGAAAATTCAAATTTTATAGCAATTACAGTATTTTATTACCAATGATTAATTATTTGGTTGAAATTGGGACGAGAGATTCGTAAACTAAAAGTTTAACTATTCACTGCGAACATACTGAATCTTTATACATTTTGTGGGAGTCGAGTTATCCTTAAATAATTAAATGTGAAGTTTTAGAGAAAATAAATGAAATTTTATTTTGACTGGACAACATCGTGCTCGAAGATTCAACAAAATTCGTCACCCGAAATTCTGATACTCCCCAAGTCAGACAGTATAATTTTTTTAATAGTCCAATCGAAAAATAACCATTTGTAGTTATGAAATTTTGTAGGCTCCAGTATACAAATTAAACATTCCAGTAGCACAATTAAAAGCAGAAATTTTTTCAACAAAGGATAAATAAAGCTCGACCTACGAAAATCTCAGTAGCACTTAAATTCAATTCCAGTACTCCAGCAGGAATTCCTACGGATCGATCCTCCCTCCCGGCTTACCCCGGCTCGCAAAAAACCTCGCTCCAGCAGCGTGGAACATTTCAATTTCACCGCCGGAGAATCCGCAGCTCGAAACTCGCGCATCGAGCGCTCCATTACCGGCAATGAATCGCAAAAGGGCCGCTCCCCAATCAAGGGCGCGCACATCCCCGTGGACCCTTCTCCGTCGAAATTCCGGCCTGCGCCGCCGCCGAGAGGAAAACACCCCCCCGGCAATTACCGCGCGGCTCGCCTCCCAAAAAGTCGCGATCCTTGCGCTGCGCCTATACGTGCCCATCACCGCGGATTTGCATACGCGAGCGCGAAGTACAGGGTGCCGCGAATTTCGCCCGATCGATATACGCCGGACCGCCGCCGCCGCGTGGGCGCTGGTGTGTGTGTTTGTGTGTGTGAGTGCGCGCAGGCCCGCGCGCCGTATGATTACCCCGCCCAGTGGCTAGCGCGGCCGAGATTACACGTCTGCGCGGAGGCCAATCGAATCTGGAGGAGTCCTCGCGGCCCGCGGTAACCCGATCGCCACCGATACCCGAGCTGCTTTCTTTCGCTGCCTTCCCTCGGTCTTAAGGGCCCGAGGTGTTTGTCATGCTGCCCGGAATTTCGATGGCATCTCGAGTGCAGTCGGAGGAATGAACTGCCGGTCTGTGATTTTGTGGGTGAGTCGGACGGTGAGGATTGAGGAACGGTAGGTTTTTAAAGGGGCTTCGTTATGTGGGATTGGACGTTTGCGATTTTTTAAGGGGATTGGTGAATTTAAGTGAAGTTGGGTTGTTGTAGGATCTAATGGATTGATTAAAATCGTATTTCAGTGAAAGGTGGGATTATTTCATTTATAATGCGGATCTAGAAATTTTGCTAAGTCATCGAGCTATTTTCACTCGGTCAATCTTATTTGATTCATTACGCAGTTAAATTGAATTAACAATTTAAAGAAAATTCACCCTGAAGAAATGAAAATATAAATAAGTTTTTAAAATTATTATTAAAAAAATTCATAATAATCACTCCTTATTACTAAAATATCATCTGTAATCATTTCTTCTTTAAAATGTTACGTAAGTTTCCTATTAACTGGTTTTCATTCATTTATTTCCACCACAATTTATACATATAGTTTATTTAGTGCACGATAGAAAGGATTAATGATTTAGTGGATCATAAAATCCATTGGTAAAAATTAGGTCTTAAAATTTCATCTTAGTAAGAACGTCAAGAAGCATAAATTACAGGAAGTGATTCACTTCGGCGGAGTGATTCTCACTTTTTCGAAAACTATATCACGACGGCTTCATTATTTCGATGAAGTGATGAGTCAAGATCTCATGATGCGATAATCAATCAAATTCAATTTTCGTACATTACGATACATTGACGGCAGTAAATATAGGTTATGAAGATTAATAGTGCGCTAGATATTTTCAGTAGAAATTTCCGAAAGTGGTAAGACCACTTCTGTAGAAATCTTTATTTATTTCGTTCATTTCTGATGTTTCACCATAATTTGCTTTGTAAATATACTTTTTAATTATAATTTTTACAAAGTGGTAATGAAGAAACGGGAATATCTATAGTTTAATTTACACAAGAGTCGTTTAAGCAAATAACGAGAAAACTTGATTTTCACATGTTAAAATAAGCTATTGCTTAAAACATCTTTAACTGTTAAAAAATTAAGTTTTTTTCAGTAATATACTTTTTAGTAAACATCGCGCACACTTTAATTACGATACTTCATTGTCTCACCTGCATCCGAATTAATAAATGAATGAAGATTTCGCACATCCCATTTAATTTGCATTCGCGCGTTTAAAAAAACAAACATCAGTCACACGTGCAATCAATCAGGCCAGTGCTCGCGCTTTGAATGAAAAAAAAGACTAACGAGGAACGAGAAACAAAAAAAAAGAAATAGAGAAAGAGAGAGAAACAACTCAGGCTGGTACCCGGGGAAAAGGGTCGGTCTCGTCAGGTGATGGTTTTCGAAGGTGCGCGAGGGCGCGGGCCGGCAGCTGCCCCATTCTCATTAGCGAGAAACGGGGCGAACGGGGGAAAGGAGAGAGAGAGAGAGAGTGGACCCGGGGGAATCGGCGCACCCGCCAAATGAAATTAGCGCGCGCGCCGCCTCATAAATATCGCGCGCTCGCCTCCCTCTAATAAGTCTAATATCCCCCGCGAACCCCCGCCTCCCCCCTCGCCCTCCGTCGTTCCTTTGAAGAGCGAGGGAGGGAGAGAAAAAGGAAGGAACAGCGATGGATTGTTAAAATAAAAGAGGAAGCGAGCGCGCGCACGGAGGTATTAATAGACCGGCGAGAATCACAGTAGCCGGCGTAATTAGCCGCACGTGAGGCTTCGGGGATACACGGGAATCGGTGGAACGGAGTGGAGTATAAGAGATGCGGAAATTCGGAAGCGGTCCTTGCAGTTTCGGCGGTTCGGGAGAGGTCGAGCCGCGAGCGCCGTGGAAATTAATTAAAAGTTTGTACGCTGGTTTTCGAGGGAGTTAATGTAATTGAGTGTAGCGGAGGTGAGCGCGCTGGAGGCCTATTTATGTGACATTTATGAAACGCTTGTTGAGATAAGTACGCTTAAATGAATGATCCTTTTAGCGTTACATACAGTTATTTGAGTTTGTTTTTTTGGAGGGACACGGCCTCTTTATTTTATCTTGTTTTATGGATTTTAATTTTGTAGATGGTGAATTATTCAGTTTTGCCGGGTTATTTGTAGGGAATGTGACATTACTTCATCATAAGTAATTAAAATCATCATTTTTATTTATTAAAGGTATTAATTAAACAACTAAGTTTCAAAACCGAAAAATTACGTTGTCCCTATATTAACAAGAATGCATTAGTGCCTGCAAAAGTAAGTTGTCTTACCTGAGCCCAGTTTAGCTAATAAAGGGACCAACAACTTAATTAATTTTTTTTTGTTCGATTAAACTGAACCACCGATCGCATCTCAATCTCTACCAAACCTGAGGCGCGCCAAGCGCATGCTCGTACCGATTCCGATCGAACGATCCTCGTGCATGTGACACAAATAGCCGATCGATCGCCGTCCACCTCTGCACACCGAGCCTATAAAAAAAAAAGAAATCGTCGTCGTCTCGAAAGCCGGTGTACAGGGATACACCGTCCGGGGGGCTGGTACGACGCGAGATCGCGCGGCGCGCGCGTCCGGTGGCGGTCGCTAAGCACCGACTGGTACTCGGGAGCACCGACTGATACCGGCTCGCCCCCTCCCACCCCCGTATCAAGGTCTGCGGGCGACCCCTATTCCCCTCTCCTTCTCTCTCGCGCGCGCGTAATGCACGGCCATGCCACCCCCGCCGTGATTTATCGCCGCTCGCGTTCCGCCCCCTCCCTACCTCTCTCTTCTACCATCCTTGGTTTTTTCCCTCTCTCTCTCTCTCTCTAGTGTATAGTTTTCTTCCGCGTAATTTCTTATACGCGGCCCGACTTGTATTTTTCGGCGTTGACGGCCGGGGGATATTTACGACGCGGAGAGCCCACTGCTTTCCCGAAACAGCTGGAGTCGAACGCCGCCGGTGGATTCCCTTCTCCGCGGCCGGGCGGACGGCGATTGCTGTGGAAAAGGCTGGGAAGGGTGACGATTTATTGGGGAGATCGAAATGCTTTTAATATTGAGGAGAATAGGTTTTTTTTTTAGAAATGGTACAGTAAACAACCCTGGTAGTAAATTAACCATAAGTTGACCAGAACTGCAGTTAATTTAGAAGGAAATTAATC
This sequence comes from Eurytoma adleriae, assembly GCA_900480045.1. Classification (NCBI taxonomy): domain Eukaryota; kingdom Metazoa; phylum Arthropoda; class Insecta; order Hymenoptera; family Eurytomidae; genus Eurytoma; species Eurytoma adleriae. The sequence continues at coordinate 55,846 of UXGC01000575.1, read as the reverse complement.
ATAATTGGCCAGTTAATTTTGTTAATTTTGTACTAGGGTAATGTTACTGGACTAATGTTGGAATAAAGTGATTTTTTTAAATAAAAAGAACTATCGATAAAAGTTTTATATTTTGTGATATATGTTATATTTCAGCTACTTTTTAGCTAGAACGAATTCTATGAATTTGGAATTTATTACCTAAAAATTGATTGATTCAACAAAAAATGATCGTATCTTTGTATACGAATTGTCGCTTGTTTTTTAACTGAAGTGAAGTGAATACCACTGAACGACTTTCAGACGAGAGAACATATAAAATATTGAATACTGTGTATATACCTATTGAAATATTAAAATTTGTTCCATGATTAACAATGTGATATAAAATATGAATACTTAATGGATAAGCTACATGTGGGTATAGAGAGTAAGTGGAATTAAAATTGCCTACAATTGCTTTGGCACTGTGCCTGATTCTTGAATAATAAAGGCTTTGGTTTCATGTAATATCGAATGGATCTATATTTAACGACGATAATGCTTCTACCTTTTAAGCAGTTCCATTATAACTGGCAAAGTTATTTCAACTCGTAAAAGCCGTACATTGCGAGTTCCTTCAACAATGAAACTCTACGACAATAAAATTACACTCTTATTCACTTTTTCTACTTATAAAAAGCGGATGTTTCAAGCACATTTATAATGATCGTTCAAATTTCAGTTGCCCTATTTCACGTGATACATTTTATTATTCAAAGATTTGTACTTCATAAAAATGGCTGTTTTTAAGCATTTTTTATTTACAATCCTTTAAAAATTCTTTAAAAAATGATCACTTATTACTAGGCCAGTAACAGTATTCTTAAATGAATCTTTTCAATCAAATTTTTTAACGTGCCAAATCAATCTTTGTTAAAATTTCAATAAAACTAATAAAAATACTTTCTCCACCTCTATATCCTGAAAATCGAGCCGGCATATATCGATAAGTAAACCATCGTACCAGCTCCTCTCAATGAGAGAGGAAGATCCTCGCCGAGTACGGGTTCGCGCATCCCTGGGAGTCAAGCGAGGAGCGGATTATCCGGCCGCCGGTTGAGGGCGTGAAATCGGCGCGAGGATCAATAAATGCCGATTCGCCCCGGATCGTTTTCCCCTTTTTAATTATACGCGGCCCGGCGAGAGGGCGCAGCCCCATTAAGGGCCTCGGCGTGCTCCCAACGCTACCGCTCCCACCTCGCGCGCTCCTCTCTCTCTCTTTCTCTCGCTCGCGCTCATTCCGCGCGGCCAAATTGAAAAGGTATATCCGTGAGGGCTCCTCCGGACGCGATCCGCTCCTCGTGCCCCTTGCGCGGCTTGTCCTTTTCTCAGGCGGCCGAGGCGCTGTTTTGACGCTGCGCTGGTGTGACCTTTTTTCGAACGGGAGAATAAGGTTGTTCAGGTGTTTCGCTCGCTGGTTATCTTTTACTTTTTTTACTTCGCTTTGCTTTTCTTAAAGATGTTTATAGTCGAAGAGTTTTCAATTTTTTATTTTTTAAATGTGTTACTGATGAAAAATATTGATAAATTTTCAATCTATCGAATTGTATTGCTGATCGAATTGTATAGATGATTTTCAATCTATCGAATTGTACTGCTTTTCTTTACTTGTGTAAAATTTCGATTAACATCGAAATTTAGAAACCAATTATTGTATACTAACGAAACGTTTTTATTTTTATTTTTGGTAATAGTTATTTTAATTGATTATAATTAGGTACATCATCTTCACTACTTCCTGTTACAATGAAGTTAAATCCCTTTAAGTACTTTACAAAAGGCTGATTCCTAAACCTCCGTTTCTCAAAAAAAAAACGCTAAAATAATGATCTCGTTTTCCCAACAAATTCAATAGTCCTAATCGCCCCAACAAAGAACCATCCTAACCACCAGCGGAAATCACCTTTGATCCTCGAAAAAACTTCTCGAGCGAAACAATCGCGCGCCGAGCCCGAGTACCTCCCACTCTTCGAAATTTTTGCAAACACAGATCAGTCGATCGATCCACTTAAACAATCGGCAAAAACACCGTGGCATCCTCCGCCCGGCGTAAAAAGGCCGGCCGGCGCTCCGCCCGGCCAAAAAGTGCTCGCGCCTCGTTTTACGGCCCGCGCCTTTTTTTCCTCCCGACTGTTCCGAGAAGAGAGGAGGCTGCGATCGGCGCCACGCGGATGCGCCTAGCGAAAGCTCGCCTAATGGTTATTGCCCCATCGCGCGGCTCCTTATTGCCCCGCGCGCGCGCTCACCTCTCCGACTCTTTCGTCTCGCCTGGCTCGTTTAGGCCCTCAACGAGCCGCTCGAGCGTGGAAAAAATCGAGGCGGTTCGGCAGGCGTTTGACGAGTTGCCGTTCCGAGGCAGAGGAAATGTTTTCATTACGCGCGATTTCGAGGGACGTGAAGAAGGCTTAGCTGGAATTTTGATTGTGATGCGTGAGTGTTATGTTCGCATGAGGAGGGAGATGAGGAAGTACAGCATGTGCGATTGAGATTGTTTTGAGTTAAGGAGCAAATTCGACGAAATTGATAAGTTAGTTTTTTTGAGAGGTTTGGCATTATTTCAATAGTATTCTCTATTTATATGGACAGAAAGAATCAAAATTACTTTCTGCATTAGTTAGAAAACATAGTAGTAGATAGATGCAAGAGCAAGTATCATTATATTTCCAGTTTTGTAAAAAAAATTGAAGCTTTTTTTCCACCTAAACTATTAAATATCATCAATCCGTGAACTATGCATTTGACAAAATTTGAAGCAAATAGCCTATAATTAAGGAATTGAGAAAAGGCTATAATTGACGGTCACGTGTAATGTCTTTCTGTAACAGTCTGCGACTCCTAACCGAATAGGTCGTCGTTCCGCAAAACACTTAAAACGACAAGTGTTTGGAAAAAAATGGTACCTCAAAAATTTTCTTTTCTTTTACACTGCTTACAAAAGCTCTTCATCTAATAATCAATTCTTACGTACTTGCCCAGTTCTATAAAATATTGAACCAAAAGTTTAAATTACTTCTTAAAAATAATCAAATAAACTTGCTTTAAAAATGAAGGGACTTATTAGAAAAACAGTATATAGCTTTATTACCTTGATTTGGTTGGAAGTGTCACAACATTTCTACTGTAAACGTTACTACGGTGTGATGTAAAATATACCATCTTGATAAAAATTGGATCCTAATCTTTTATCCGATAAGATCAATGTACAATCACACCATCATATGTTACAAGGTATAATATATATCCACAAGTAATAGACTGAATTACTCATCTTCTCCTCACCTCATTTAACCGCTAAGCAAATTCTCGAGGCACACAAACACCCCCAATTTCATGTCCCACTAGAACCGAATAATAGACTCTCCTTCCTGACCTCCGCTCATCCGAAAGTCGCGTACCTCAAGCGTCGCTCGCGAGTCGATCGATCGTTTTCGGCCGGTCCGGACACATTAGACCCCGGTCGCTTTATCGCCTCCCGCCATCGCAAATCCCGCGGGGTATCCTGTTTCGCGGCAGGACGAGAGAGCCGTCTTTCATTGACTCTCCCGGAATTCCTCCGCGGGACCCCGGGGTACCTTCCGATTAGGTCTAGAGTTACTCACCGACTTTGCGCGCCGTTCGTCTAGTATTTTTGTCGATCTCCTTCGCTTTGTTTTCGCGGATCTTCTTTGACGATTCGATGTTTTGGTGGACTGGCTGGAGAAGTGGGAGTGCAATTGTCGTGGGAAGAAAATTGTTGAAACTGTTAACGAGGCGTAATTTAGCGTGGCTTTTCAATTAGGTTGCAGAGGGAAATGATACGTTTAAACAAATTGTATGCTTTTTATTTTTTGCGTGAATTGCTTAAGTATCTATCAGGCGATACTTTGTACAAACCCAGCTGTTATTTGCCAGTGGTCTATTTTAGAAATTTACATGTAATGTAATGAGTACTGCATGTAGAAATCTGTGCGGAGATATTTTCAAAGACGAGGATTTAGTAACAAATTGCAATGTGAAACGTTGCTATCAGACTAAAACTTTTTAACGAATTTTCCAGAGAAACAATTTGACAGGTGTATACATATTGTAAGTATAAGTATAAGTGTAAGTATAAGTGTATTTTAAAATTCCTGCGGTTTGGAAAAAGTGTTACTACAAGTTTCATTTACGTTCCACTTACTTTTTGTGCTTCAACAGATTTCACTTTATTCTGAAAGCTGCTGGATAAATATGAATATATTTGAAATTTTAAAATTGGATTGCGTGATCAATTAGTCCTAGTAATAATATCTTGTTCAAAGAATGAATTAAATCTCGATTTTCGATTTTGCTTAATGAACGAACTATGTATTTACCTGTACTTACACCTCAACTCAGATATCGAAATTTTATCGAAATTAAAAAAAAATCGAATGAATACCCTACACTAAACCAGTTTTCCAAGCGCCACTAAAAACCGTACATCATCAAATCGATTATCAGCCAACGGATCGACAATCCCCGATCATAAATCGTTTTTACCATCTCCCGCGGAAATCCACCTCGCGGCGGAAGCGGGCGCGTGGGCGAAGGGACCCGCGGCAAAAACGCTTCCGGCGCTGCCCCCGCGAACAAAAGCGATCTCTCGACCCTTAATTTTTCTCGTCGTTTTTCGATTCGCCGCCTCTCGGCGAGGCCGAATTTCCCGCTCTCCCACGCGGCTTCGCGGAAAATCGACTCCAGCCGCTACCTTTTTTGCCCGGAGGTGTATATACAGAGAGGGAAGGGAGGAAGCGGCTCTGCGGGCTTACGGTCGCGGGAGATGGGCCGAGCGCGATAAAGAGCGAAACGAGTCATAACCGGCCAATAACGATCGGCATTTCGCAGGTGCGCTAAGGAGAGACTCGCGCTCTCGCGAGCTCAAATAGATTTTAAAGAGGAGGGGACACGCCCACGTATTTGCGCGCGGTGCGTAAAGTTACGATCGCTTTTCTTCAGTTTTTTGTTTATACCGTATTTTATGTTTTCTTTTTTGTATGAGTGGAAAGTTTTTGTTATTTGTCATTTGGAGCAAGCTTGACCATTTGATTTTTTAGATTCAGTTCTAGTCGTGGAAATATTTATTGGTAGTTAATCTGATCAAAGTGACTGTTTTAGACATATTTAAAAAAAATCATTTAGAATATACCTTTAGATTTTAACGGAATTTAGATTACATCACTGTTGATTTATTTTACTTCTAATATACCCTTTTTTATTTAAAGCTCATGTGAAGAATAGTCTGAAATTGAAAGCGTTTCAAATTTTTTTAAATGTTGACTTAAAATTTTTTAAGTATTAATTTAATAAGTAACTTTACAATGGCTTACAATATGAAGATGAAAATTATATTTTAATTTAGTACACTTTTACATCTATCTTATTGTACGTCATGATCTCACCAGATTCTAACGGTGAAGTTATATAGATCAAATGAATTTAGTTTTTTTTGTAATTTATTTCTAAAGTAAAACATTATAAAAAGAATCATAAACAATGCTAATATTACTTATTTTGCAAAAGTGTTAATGATTCTCTAAGTAGGTATAAATTACTCTAGTAACTGAATTTTTTTTTTAAAAAAATTGTCTCATCCGAACAACTTATTCATAAAGTTTCAATGACACATTTAAGTATATAATTTTCTGCCATGACTAACGAAACGTTACATAAACAATATGTAGCAAAACAAAAGCCTTTAAGGTCACCCAACACGTAGGTCTCACTCGACGCGAAGTAAAGCCGCGTTTCAAAGCTAGACTATCAACTCTTTTACAAAGTCCATCCTAATCGAGTTTGGCAAAATCTCTTGAAACTCAATCATTATTAATTTAAACCAAGCCGCGGGATTTCCCTCCAACCCACAACCCGAATTCGCTGAAATCTGACAAACAAAGCCAGCTGTCGTCGGGCTCGCTTCACCGGTCGCGACGCAATGCGGATCAGCTCTCAATCCAAGCAAAAATCCTAAAATTGCGAAGCCGTACGGATGTGCAAACCTAGAAACGGCAAATCCCTTCGGGGGTCTCGTCATCCTCACCTCGTCCCCATCGACGGGTAAAAGTGCCGTGCCCGTGCCTCGCGCCGCCGGCTGCGCTGCGCTAAGCCGTTCGCGCCGCGAAACCTGCGCCGTGACCGGTACGATATCGCCCATCTTCGCGTAATCCGCGGGCGATACGGAGGGCATCCTCCCGTATCGGAATTCGAGGCCGGCAGAAAATCCGCCTAGCGCAACCGACCAAACGGCCCGGAATCCCGCGGGGTTTATCCGGCGGGATTGCGGCCGTCTCTGGCTTCGAGAGGCCGCCTAAGCCACCCTAGACGAGCGTTGGCCACACTAATGAGATCATGCTCACGTGTCCGCCGACCCTGCCGCCCCAGGGCTGTCCAACGTCGCCCGGCTAGGAGCGCAAAAAAATCACGACGGAGGCCGGCCGCGAGCCCCGGCGCTTCTCGTTTCCGCGGCCGTCTCCACCGTCCACCGTCCGCCTGCCGATTTCAACCGATCTTCCGGCGGCTGTCGCTGCCTCGCGCGCCTAAATCTGCCGATTTTCAGCCGCGACTTTCACTTTTTTCGAAAGACCAATGCGCGAGGTCGAGAAGGAGGGAAAATCGGTCGAAATCGCGAGAAAAATCGGCCGATCGCGCGGGAAATCGGCGCCGCGGGGGCGCCGGTTCGCCGGCCGGCGGCTCGGATGATCAGGGCGTGGTTTACCCAGCCCTGCCTCACCTAGGATAGGCTGATCGGGAGGGCTGGCAAACGAGATTACTATGATCCCGAATCCGACAAACTTTAACTGCGCGGCCGTTCGGCTTCGGGAATAATCCAATAGATCGACCACGTCGTAGCTTCTTTCTCGCTCGGCGTTGGGCTCTTTGCGCGTCGCTTCATACTTTTTTTTCTCTCTTCGCTGTTTTTTTATCTTGTTTTCTTTTTTTTTTCTCTTTTAAACGAGGCGCTTATCCGAGGCTCACGCGGTGTGATGCCCTACAGTGGATCGGGCATTATCAGAGCTACATCGTCGGGCTAGATCGTATCGCCGGGCGACTACTTCGGGCGCGCACGAGCCTTTCGAGGGATTCACCACGATCGCGCGCGCCACTCTGCGGTTTTCAGTAGTTTTTGTTACCGTAAGGTGAGGACTCGATTTGCCCTTCGACACGTTCCCGAACGTGAGGAGGCCTTTTTGGAGGCAGTCGTGCGAGCTTTAATTTTCTTTCGGTTTCTTTGGATGAAATTCAGCAGAATTGGTAGTTTTAGTTTTGTTCTTTACATATTTAAAATAATTTCGTAGCAAAAGTAACAGTGACATATGCTGGTGAAAAGAGTCATATAAAATGACTTGACGAACATCTGGCAGTGTAGCTGTTGCATAACCAAATTATTATTATACATATTGCCGATGTATGTAATATGTAATAACAGAAACCGCGAGACCCCGATAAAATCATTTTTTAATAATAAATTGAGGCTATAAATTTTGTTAATTAAAATCGAAAGACCACTTTTTAGATGCATCCAATGTGACAAACATTTCACTTTTAGTTTTTCCTTACGTTCATCTTAAATGTCTAATAAAAGATTTTCATGGCTTTCATTTATTTCTAAACATGTGTTCACGTCAACTTCTCATGCTATTTCTTCATACTTCAAATTTCACGTTTTATTACATTTAGAACATTAAAGTTATTAAAATAATTTGTGAACCGAAGCATCCAGCAACTTTTTTTCATGCGGCATCGTCGTTTAATTAACTTTTCATCTAAAAAAAATAGTTTATATTAAGACATAGATTAATTGATATGATATCTGAGGCTCTATCTAAATGTGCAATTTCATGATCGACTGCGCATGCGTATCCAGTGGTACGTGTAGATTACGTGTTCTCAGTCACTTTACTTTTAATTAAAGTCTCTAAATCTCTTATACTACTTCCTTTATTTTCTGTTTATCTTGTATTTAATAGCCGTAATTGAACTATTTTTGACAAAAAATAAAATGTTTCCTGTTTATTAAATGTGAAATTTGATATCGTTGCTAAATTCTTCAATTACATGATGAAATAATACTTCATCCACTATAAATTAGGAAATATTTTTATCAAAAACATCAGAAATTATGATTTATTACTTTTTAAATTTACTAGTGGTATTTTAAATTTTAACACAACAAGTAAATTCAAATTTCACTGATTTAAAAAAAAAAAAAAATGAAAAATGCAACATTTGAAGCATAAGAATGAGAATACACACTTTCCACTTATATATAGTGTGTAATATTTTGCTCTTCATTTCATCCCAGCAAAAAATTCAAAAGATCCGTAGCCTGAGCACGGATTGACTTAGTGTGATAATCCAAATGAAAACAAACAATTGGAAAGTTGATTCCTTGTAATCTCCATCGACGGTTTTCCGTCTCAGCTGGGGGGGAGCAGTAGCCCTGAAAGCCTATCCCAGCAGTTCAAAGAACAAGTGTCAAACCAAGAAAGGGTTGGCGTGGATCCGCACAGATCCTGACCCGAAGTTGGCCAGTGGAACGGGATCGAATGTAACACGATTCCCCCGCTCCCCCCTCACATTCGTACAGTAGCTGCACCATCTCTCTTTATCTTTCTTGCTCTCTCACTCTACCTTTGGATCTCCTTCTCTCTTCCTCCCTCGGCTTTCGCATTCCGCGCGTGTGCCTATATACACACTACGGAGGTTCGGCGGAGCGCGAAGAAGTCATCGGGAGGATCGATCGGGATATGCAAATGAGAAAGCGGAGAGCCCCCGGGGCCGGCTAGATGTCGATGCCGCGAAGAGCGTAAAGACTGCCCGGACAAAAGTGCATTCGCTCGCGGGCCGCCGGATATTGGGTTGCACCCTTTCACTGGTTCACGTTACAATCAATGCACGCGCCGCGGCGGCCTGCAGAGCCGGCGTAGGTTTACCCGCGCGCTAGTCCCGCGCGAGACGCTGACAGGTGAGGATCACGCCGAGGTGAGCAGGTAGCAGTGGCTTCGAAAACTTTTTTGACTTTGACTCGGGTCGACGTTGCGCCCGCCTCTTTTTTTATTCGTGCGGGGATTAGCCGATTGTTTGAAGAATCCGCGGTCCGCGCGTTTGTTGTTTCCGTGACTCCGGGTAGTTTTGTTTCAACTGGTGCCTCGTTCAGATGGTGTTTTGAGGAATTATACTTTTTTTTAAAGATTGGATGTTAGGATTTCATCGAGTGCAACCGCTGAGGTGGAGGATAAAAGTTTGTACTGCAGTAGTTTCTCTTTCAGTTCTTTGTTCGCACCAAAAGTGTAGGGGGGCTAATATTCCGTCGTAGAAAAGTTTCTCAATGTGTTTGGCTATGTTGGGATGATTGATACTCGTAGAAAGTCGCTGTCAAACTTTGTCGGTTAATAGTAGCGCAGAAACTATGTATAAAGTAGATAATTTTGGGTTGATAACCATATAGGATTATCGTAAGTATCGGACGCACCATTTTAAGAAGCAGGGTAAACTTGCTTACATGCACAATAAAAATTACTATAATATTACCTTGATGTAATTAAGGATGATTAGTTGCAACTATGATGTAGTTTGTCGACTAGTCGAAATTTCTTTAAAAGTAATAAATAAAGTTTATTATTTTGATGAAATATTTTCTTGATGCAATTAAACTATTTACTTGTTCGTCGAAAAAAAATTGTAACTAAAAATACTAGTTTTTCTTTATTCCAATATTTACTATGCAAAATAGCAGTTTCTCTCATACTCTGAGTCTGCCCTCCTATTACTAGATACTATAACTAGCAATTTTAGCTTAACCATTCTTTCCTTGTTGAAATTAATACATGGATACGATAGTTTGATATAAAATATAATATCAGTAGGAATTTCCAGTATACTTTGAATATCCTGTTGTACAATTTACAGTAATTTGCATTTCCGATGTTTTTTGCATCACTTCACCACCGCAGTATTCACATATGGATATATTATTTTCTTATGAATTAAAAAAAGTAGTAATTTCGCATCCTGATCCAATAATCCATCACATCCAATTTCAAAACTTTTTAATATTATCGGTTATCACATTTTTTGTAAAATTTTAACTATACGACATGTACATAACGATGAGTCACATATTCTACTGAATCACACCTTACTACACAAATCCAATCCAATAAATATCTGAACTACAGAATAAAAAAATTAAAATTGGCCAGAATTAGCATATTCTGGCCAATATATGGTTAATTTTTTTACTGGGTAAAAACTAAATTAATAAAACTTCCCAACTAAAATTTTCAATCCAGAGCAGCGGAGTAAACGGAGGAAAGGCTCAAACGGGGGCGTTGCAAGCGATCGGAAAAATTTCTCGAATCGCAGAAGGCGCGCAGCTGTCCGCTCGTTCTCGCTCTCGAGCGTACGGCGGGGCGCTCGATCGATCTGGCGGGGGCCTCGGGGGCCCGCGCGGTCCCGCCGCGGGGGCATCGATGGGCCCCGGGGCTCGCGCTCGCGGACACGGGCCGCCGAGCGACGAGTTAAGGAGGAGAGGCCCGCAGGGATACAAGCTCCTGGTATGCGCCGGTATCGATTCATTACCATCTCGGCCGCGGCCGCTGCAGCCGGGGTGCGACTTTGCATCCATTAGGATAATTGCTCCGCGCGAGGCCCGGGACGCCAGCGAGAGCGAGAGAGAGAAAGAGAGAGAGAGAGAGAGAGAGAGAGAGAGAGAGACGGAGACGGGCCCAGAAGATAATTCCCCGCCGGGACTCGTCGGGCTCCGCGCGCAGTCCGATTCACTCCCTCGCGCGCCTCTTTCGAGCGTCGCTATCCACTGCCACGAATGTGACCCGACGAGCTCGATTTTTCTACGTTTGAGCGAGACGCTGATAACTGGACTCTTATAATAGACTTGAATGCGGAAAGGAAAACGGTTTTATTTTTTAATCTGTGGAAACAAATGATTGCTGCAGTGCGAAGAAGTATCTTAACACCATCTATTATACTGGATGTTTGTGTGATTGTATGCGTATACACGAGAACGATTTGATTGAAACACCAACAAAAGCGAAGTGTCATAGGTACTACGATGTGTTTACGAATGAGGAAATGACGTTTTCACGTATCGGCCGTTTCTTTAGGTAATTGAATGTTTCAGAAAAGATTCAAAAATATCGAAATGTCCACTATTTTAATTCACAGTACAAACAACAAAGAAACGTGTCTAATACGTTTCTTTCCTGTGCAGTAGAAGAAATCACACCCACATATAATATCCTGTTATACTTATCACTAAAACGTAGATGTATCAAACAAAGCTACTCCAGTTCCCAGAAACTTTTATATAATTTTCACCTTTAAAATTTGAATTACCATAACTAGTTTCATTTTGTATTGATTAATTATTTATAATTACTGATACTTAAAGCAATACTCAAATATTCTACCCGAAGTAATTGATTGGTAACTAAATAAAGTACTGTCATCTGTTGATATGATCAGGATTGAAGACAAATGTTAAGTACCTTTCAGAAACTGGATCAGACAAGTTCTTGTCTGAATCCAAGATCTCTTCGCTTGCACAATTTGCAGTTTACCTTGCGAAGTACATAAAGTAACTTCAAACAAACGTATTTTTCAAATGAACCGATCAAAAATCAAACTTCTAACAATAAAAAAGATCATCAATCATACGCTGGGACGTTTAAATCGACTAATTCTCATAATGCCCAGCTTATTTTATCATTTCTTTTTAAATTCAAATGAAGCCACTGTAAATTTGAAAGATACTCAAATACGATCGCAGCGACGCATCATCATTCATCATAATCGCGATCGGCGTAAAGGAACCGTTTACAACCCGCTCGTCCGTCGTGCCCAGCTCGTCGCGAAATGAAGACATCAGCGGACACCCGGTCCTCGGGTATAACCGGTGCATTTGTTTGTTTATCAGCCCGGCCCCATTAGGGACGAGCGCGCAGAAATCGGGCGGCTACTCCAGCGCGCGATTCCCCGATCCCACCGTAATCCGGCCCCTGCGTACCCGGCGAGACGCGCGGCCAGTCGAAGGCAGCGTCCGATAAATACGCGATCGCGGGCCTCGAACTTTTAGCTCCTTTTGCGGCTACGCCCCCGTCCTCTCCGGGATTCGGTAGCAGTTAGGCCCATTACAAGTCTCCCCGGTGCCGGTCGCACCTTTCCTCCTCGTTCACACGTGTCCGCGCGTATGCCCCCCTCCCTGCTTTCGCCGTTTGTACGTGTGGTGGTGCGCGAGGAGCGATCGAGGATGCGCGAGGGTCTCCGGGAGGCAGTGTGTGGCTGCGCAGGGAGAAACAAAGTCGCTAAAGAGGCGAGCCACACGTCCGCGACGAATAATTTATAAAGCCGCTCCCGGCGAGCGAGCGAGGGACATCCATTTCGCGCTCCGACGATAGATCGGCTCCTTCGTCGCGCGAGCTGAATCATCGCCACTTTCTTCTCAATTATTCCACGCCGCATTCCGAGTGCAGTGTTTTTTTCTGTTTTTTGGGCGCGGTTTTATTGGTTTGGTGGAATTTTCTTAGGTTACGAAGTTTTGAAATTTGCGGCATTTATTGCTTATAGTTTATAGATATGAAGAATTTGAATTTACACTAATAAAAACTAAATGACCTAAGATCTAAAGCATTAAACATTTTAATAATCTTGTAAATTAATCGTTTAATATTTTACTTTTCAACAATAGTATTTTTTACCTGTTGATATAAAACTAATAATATATATCACTTATGACTTATTTCTCTGTTTCTGTGTGAATGTTTCATTAGAGTACTAAAAATATTATGACTTTCGCTAATTTTTTCAAACAAACTATAGTGATTAGGGATAAAATAAAATTGTGATATTTAGCTAAAAAAGAATAATATCCACTATTTCCAAAAGAAAAAGAACAATCGCACCATTCGGGGTAAACAGTCGCATTGAAGCGACAATCAGCGAATTGAATACGCCGCCTCGCCGTCCGGGACAAATTACGTCGACCGGCGTAAAAGTATGAAGGCGAGCCTTGCGCGCGCACCACACCCACGCCCCCCTCCCACTCGAACCGTAAAATATGCGTACGCGCGCATATATCGGCCGGGCTAATCTGCCCCTTTCGACCATTAATTCGATTTGCGCCGCGGTCGACGAATCGAAATGAGAACGCGCGGAGGCAAAAAGGCGCGCAGGCTCCGACGAAAAGATAAAAAAAGAGGAAACCTCGGCCTGGAAGTAAAAGCGAGGCGAGGTGAAAAACGAGAGATGAGGAGCAACAAAAAAAGAGAGGAGAGAAGAGAAGAGGCGAGAGGGAGACGCGCGAGGAGCTGCCGAGAATTAGAAGGACGATGGGCCGGGGAGATAGGGTGGGGGCATGCGGCCGAGCGCTCGGACTTCCGTCGCGCGCGACATCTTAATTTCGAGCGGCATTTGCATACCGTCGGGAGGAGCGCGCGGGGGAGGGGCGACCGGAGGACCGGAGAAGTGGCCTAATTACCGGGCTAATTAATTGGGGGCCCGCGCGGCCGCCCCCTTATCGCGCGGAGACATCGGCGCTGCACACACCTCGGCGTGTTATGCCAATTTCGAATTTGATTTGCCCGGGGACGGAATGCGCGAGCGGGGCCCAATTAGGAGCGCGGATGCCGGGGGATGCTTTCTCGATTGAGTCGGCAGCTGCTGTGCGTCTAGCCCTCGAGTTAGTTTCCGTTTTTAGAGGAATGCTATTGTGTTAGGATTCGAATGTTTTTCGTTTTTTTACGTTTTTTAAGTTTATACGAAATATTTAGAAATTTTTCAAACGAAGTTTCTCCGTTGTTTCCATTGTTACGGATTTTTTCCGATTTTGATTATTAATAATTAATAATGAAGAAAATTTTGATGATAGTGATAGGCAGTTTTCTAAACGTGAGTTTTTCATTAGTAGTTTTTCTTCTGTCACTTCTTTTATCCTAAAATAGGAGATTTATTGAATGTCAATAACAAAAAATCATCGAAATTGCATTCGTTCCGCAATATTTATTACCCCATCTTAGCTCAATTAAATAAACCCACAAAACAAATCACCGAAACTCGTATATCCCTACCGTATACCAATTTCAATAAAATCAGCAAAAGTGACAACTACCCCGCGCTCCCTCGAAAAAAGTAACCAAATGAAAATAAAAAAAAAACCACCATCCCGCCATAAATCGCGCGGCGAGCTGATATCCCGCTCGTCGAGTATATATCTCCCGCGACGAAATTCATAAGTCCGCGCAGGGGCGTCCCGGTCGATCGCGCGAAAAAGGAGAGCGCGCCGGGCAAAAAAAGAAGACCGGCGCGGCCCTCATTAATTCATCCGGGGCCGACTGATCGGGGGCCCCGGGAATTTCGAGACCGATTTATCGGGCCGCGCGTTTAGCCACTCATTAGGGGGCGCGAGCAACGGGACGACAGGGGGGGGGGGCGAAAAATCGATGACAGATTTATGCGCGACGACTAGGAGGAAAAGTGCGAGATGCCCCGGCCGAGATACGCGACGCGAGCCTCGTAAACAAAGCCGAGCGTGGGACGCGTTAATTGCGCGGATTCCTCCCCACCCCCACCATCGCCGACGATCGCGAGATGCGATTCCGCGATTCCGGTCAGCGTACGCGCGCCCGTACGTGTGTGCGAGACGGGAATAATAATAATAATGACGAGGAGAGGGGACCCAGAGTTTTGCCGGTGTATAGGTATGGAATGCGCCGATTTTTCGAGACGCCGTAATTGCGTCGCTTATCGATCGGCGATTGTTCACGCGGAGAGTTTTCTGCGCCTTTTTTTTTTCGTTCGTTCGGTCGGCAAGTTGAGATCTCCCGAGGAAAGTCGGGGAAATTTATGTAGGCATCGGACGCGCGCGGCCGATGCGGTATCTCGCTGTGGGGCGACAATTAAAGCCGGGAGTTTCGCCGTGCCCCGCGGCGGTGGGGAGATAACGGTGCTATAGGGGAGAGGTTTTTTGGTATCTTTATATCTTGGTTATGCGGGATTAGCTCGGGCTCGTTTCGTTCTAATTACCGGCCAACTCCTGTAAGTGCGATTTTTGCGTCGGTAGAAAGCGGTGTTTGCTGAGAAAAATATTTTTATATTTGATCAATAGGAGATGATAATTAGTCCGTATAAGTAAATTATTCTTCTAGTACTTAATTTACATTTTTATATGAATGAGTTGAGGGTATAGTGAAAATAGTTTTAAAAAGTCATCCATGGTGGCAGATAAAATTTGGATAATCAGAAACTAAATTTTTACCGTTTTCCATAATGCATTTTTACTTGAGTTCAAAAAATTGATAATTAAAATATATAAGTAGATTTATTTGTGCCAGTAACTATAAAAAATTGTTACCTAATTTTTACAAAAAGTCGTATTATCACCGCAATATAGTTATATACTTTTTGCCTTGTCTAATTTGAATAGATAGCGCATCTAAATAAAATCACCTGAAAGTGGGTTTTCCACCTTAGTTTTCAACACAGTAATATAAGCTACAGAACAGCCAACTTAATTGCTTCCTGTTGCCAAGGTTTTTAATAATCGATTAAATTTTACCAAGCGCTCGCGCGTATGTTTACATATCGCGAACAATTTTTTTCAACCTTGACGATAAATTTACAGACGTTCACAAGCGCACAAAAACACATCAATTTTGATTAATTAACCATGTAACTTCTCCACTACACCGTGCACTCTACTCTGAAAACTTTTCTCTCTAAACGAAACGCTTTCATATACATATAACGAAGAAAAAAAAATTGCTTCCTCCACGATAATTAGCCCAAACTATTACCGGGTCAGCCAGGCATCCGATCAAAATTACCTACCCCATTCGTCAACGTCGCGCGTAAAATCGAAGGCGCCGCATAGTTTCCAGCCCGGCGGAGAGGAGTCGGATCGCGCGGCTTATATCCCGCGAGGCGGCCGATTACGCCGTCGCCGCCGCGGCCGCACCAGGTGACGATTAGCATATTCGATTTTCCTCGCCCCACCCGCGCGCCGCTGGGATTCCGGCCCGAATAGCTCTTTTTTTCCTCCGCGCGCCCACGTATAATACGCCGCGAGAGACGGCGTAATTGCGAGCGCACGCGGACGCGAGGGAAAGGGAAGGAGAGGCGCGTGGGAGAGGCTCGTTAACGAGCTTTTAAGCGGGGCCCGGGGGCGCGGGACGCGTTTCCTTCCCTAATATCACTTTAATTCGCGAGCGCGAGCCCCTCGGCCATCCCGGCCGCGTTTGATTCGCGGGTGTCGTTTGGAGCGGTGCTCGATCTTTCTGCTGGGTATATTATAGCGATTTTGAGTGAATTCGTCTAAGTTGTCGTTGGATTTTGTAGAGATTAAATATTTTCTAGAAATGGGAATTATGAATTCGAAGATTAACGATAATAATTGATCAGCCGCGACTTGTTTTAAGTCCAATTTCGAGATCAATTTCATGATATTTCGAGCTGAAACTTCGAGCTTTATTTATTAGCTTAAAATTTAATTTTAATGTAATCTTACTTTGCCGTATAATTAAGAAACATAATGTTTTATGAATTGGATCAAAAAAGGATCGTTTTGGAATGACTCCTTTTAAATATCGCGCTAAACAGTATTTAACAATAAATTTCATGCTTCCCTCCGGAAATTGTTTCGTTTTTTGTTCATTTAATGAGCAACTTAATTCCAAGATTTTCCTTACAATTAAAATAATAAAACGGTTTGATTCATCGCTGCACCAAAGCTTGTAAAATCACATGGTTTTCTCAAATCGCAAGATAGTAAAATCAACATTAAAGTCGTTATACCCAGCAGCACCGATAAAATATCGGAATGAAATTTCTTTTGCGTTGGAATTGAAAACACTACAGAATCATTGTTTAGCTCATGATATCGGGATCAGAAGCGCTCGGAAAATCGCGTGCCTGCGCCGGTTACGCGCCGCATGCGATCGCAACACTACGCTGCTTCCTCGGGAAAAAAGATACCCGTTTCCCTCTGTTAGGAATTGAAACGTTAAAAAGTGGCCGGCATGCCAGCTAACGGCCGTGATGAAGGATGCAACCTATAAAACGGCAAAACTGTCGGTTTTCTTGCGGTTGTAATAATGTAAGCTTAGTTAGCGCTATTTGGAAATGCCGTTTATTAGGGTTACAATTGAAGCAGTTGCCTTATCAAGATTGAAATATAATGCCGTCTGAAGAAAGTGTTTTTAAGTTCTAACTTCTAGTTTTTAACTAAAAATTTTTTTACGAAAAGTAATAATTTTGCGATTAAGAATTTATTAGCATATAGTGTAGTTTACATTTATTTATTCATCTTGCATAAAGAAGTACACCACATAGCTTCTAACAAATAAATTTAAAAAATCAAAAGAAAACTGTTTTCTTTCATACCTTGCCACCAGATGGCGGTTTCACTCTCGCTAGAAATTTTGTAACATATCTTTTTTATTAGAAGTACTTCCTTGCACTATCACTTTGTACAAGGACTACTAAGCATCGTGCCGATGATGAGCTGCTCAAATTTTTAATTAAATTATAAATTTAATAATAGTTTACCCAATTTCTTACAAAAAAAGGGTTTAGTACGAATTTCATTAAATTCAGTCATGAAACATCTAAATGCGATTAAAATTTATTCAATTTAAAAAAAAAAGTACCTGGCTCGCTCCACCCAAAGAATCCAGTAGCCGTCCGTCAAGCCGTCGCGAACAATTCAATCAGCGTCGCGGCAAAAGTCGGGCCCGTCCTGATTGACGCTTGGCGTCCAACGCGGGAGCCCGGTGAGCGTGTCGCCGTAAATCCCGGCGCGCTCGGGCATCGGCTGCGCCGCATTAATTATCATCGGCGCTCGCCGCGCGGCAAGATTAATTGCCGCCCCGCTCCGCTTATATATATATACGCACCACCTCCGTATCCCCCGGTGCGCGCCGCTCGCCAAAAAAGTAATAAACGCCCGCCTAATTTATCCGACTGGCCGAAGGTTTCTCGACTTTTCGCCGGGACTCTTCCCTCCGGCTGGTTTCGCTTTCGCGCTCGGGGAGAGGGGAGCGGGCGGCGCGGCCGGCCGGGCTTATCGGGGCGCATATCCGATATCGCGCGAAGGGGCTACCGACGCTCCTCATTAGTCAGCGGTTTAAACTCGAATTCGACTCGCCACTTGTTTCGAATTAAAATCGCATTAAACATCGACGGCTCGAAGCCGAATCGTTCGTTTCTGCGGGAATTTCTCGCGGGACGAAAATAGCGATTGCTCGCATTAAAATTCAGTGGCATGTTGGATTCCGATGATACGGGATACTTTGGCCTGTTTCTTCGTTTGACTGTGAGGAGCGGAATGCAGAGAAATGCAACGATCCGAAAGGATGCATATCATTTCGTGAATGTGAATAATTTTTAATTAATACCTCCCTCTAAATATGTATAAGTGAAATTCATACATTTATTTAATACGAAGAGTCGTTCGCTTATCGAATAAGTGAGACTTTTAACGTTTAATAAGTGCATATTCACTGATTTGTACGAATTACCCTTATTCGTATTTAGAAAGCTTTGATCATGGATAAAAGAAAATATTGCCTTTTATTGGTATTTGTAATTCGAATTTAGCTCGTTTAAAGATAAATAAATACATAATTAAATTGTGCAGTATTATCTCTATGTTTAAATAAATTTATTACAACTAACATTTTTTCAGAATTATTTCTGTTTAAAAACTCCAATTCATTCGAAACTATTAAAACGAACCTACTATCTAAAATTGAATACATGAAAAACTACTGC
This sequence comes from Eurytoma adleriae, assembly GCA_900480045.1. NCBI lineage: Eukaryota > Metazoa > Arthropoda > Insecta > Hymenoptera > Eurytomidae > Eurytoma > Eurytoma adleriae. Next base: position 37,045 of record UXGC01000575.1, on the reverse strand, counting down.
AATTAGTGAAATTTCACTAAAATTTAGTGAAAAAGTTAGTTTTTCACTAATTCAACTTTGTGTGTAGAGGGTGGAGGGAGGCACCACCCTCCAATAAACAAAAAATAAAACCAACGCAAAAAAAAAAGTTAAAAGAAAGAATCGCTGAAAAAGAAGTAAAACCGGTGGCTCAGAGTGCCACAATCGCAGAGGCGCAGCCTTCGCGGACATCTGGCTCGGGAAACGGGGGGGAGGGTAGCTCGCGATCCGCGGCGCACAGTCGAAAATCCATAGCGGGCCGGCGGGGCGCGTGCGCCGTCGGCCCCTTCCTGCGCGCGCGCGCGCGCGTCTTCGCCCGCTCCTTCTTCCGCCTCCCGCGAGGCCGGAACGCGCGCACGCGTCGCCTGTAATCGCGCTCTGGGACCTTGCGCGCCGCTCACGGCTCCCCCCAAGATGGCCGACTCCACCCCCCTGCCGACCGGGCGCGTCCTAGAATTCCGAATTAGGCTAGGCACCCCCTGCTCGCCGGCCCGGGAAAATGGTGTCTGATACGCGCGATTATCAATATGGCTGGATTGCTGGATGGGTGCAGATGGCGTATTGCAGTACGCAGCGTACTTTTTGTCATTTTTGCAGGAGGGGTGAACAATTCAAGTCAATAGTAACTATTTATCGCGTGAAGCAGTTTCAGAATTTAGTTCAATGTTAAGAACAATCCAGTTTCTTTTTATTCTGAAAATAACGTATATAGTCTACTTGAGGTACCATCCTTAAGAAAAGAAACTGTAGTTGTAACTATCTAGTACAACGGCTGACGAAACTACTAGTGAAACTACTGGAAACAAATAGCTTTTGCCAGTAGTTATGTCAGTAGTTCCAAAAAAATATTGGTAAACCAGCAGTTTATTTTCATAAAGACTTCATCATTTGACTGAACATACAATTTTTAGGAACAAACATTTCTTGTCTTGGACATCCAAATGAGTCCAAGATCTAAGAACATTAAACATCATGCTCACCATAACATTAACAATAATGGAATGATATAGTATTGATATAGTAGTCTATATTCATTGGAGTATTGAAGCTTGCAGATTTTTACTTTCTTATCTGTTACCATAAGCAACAAAAACTAATGGCAGTGTAATCAATTTAACCATAAATTTATCATTATTTCTATTTCTGTTAAAAATATTAATGAGATTTTAAACGCATTTCCTGAAGTGTGAAGATTTATAAGATATGCCTTACAACTATTTGCTTTTAGAAAATCGATAGCGAAGTGGGACTTGTTAAAGGTACGAAGTAGTAATTACACAATGTACAATAGCCAATTGTTAAACGGGTATACACCGACGGCACGAACATGCATTTGAAGACAAGATAATTGAATGATAACTTTACGAGATTTTGATTTCACAAACGCACTAGGAAAATCAGCATTTAAAAAAGTTCACGTAAATTTCTCCACATCGCAGTGTCTTTAAAATTTCATTACGCTAATAAACTAAAACTTTCCCCGCAGAGACATCAAGCTCAACCCCACAAAACAATAAATAACATTCAAACGAAGAAAAACTCATTACCAAACCAGTCGTACTGATACGAAAAAAAAAAGTACTCTCGCCTACACCTCGCCAAGATAGGCGATTCTTCACTTACCGCGTGCAACCCTCCTCCCGTCGTCGTAAAAAAAAGTTATTCACCCCGCGCTCACGGTGAAATCCCCCGCGTCTTCCGCAGCGTCAGGCCGGCCGATGATGATTCAGAGGCGGCGCGTTCACGCTCGACGGCTCCGATAGCCATCGAGCGGGCGCGCGCGCGCGCCTCGAGATATCACCTGGCGGCCCGGAAAAGCCGGCCGGGATCCATTAATAGGCCGCGCTCGCCGTACGTACCTGTCAGCGGGCGAAATACAATAATCGACCGGCGGCCCGGCGCATCGCTCATTGTCTTATTAGGGGGTCGGGCCGCGGCAGATGATCGGCTTTCGACGCGACTGCTGGGGGGGTCGCGGGAAATTTATATCGGACCGACTGGCCTCGGGGGCGGAGGCAAGTCTGCGGAACGGCGCGGAGGACCCGCGGGGGGAAGCTCCTGAACTTCGCGTGCGCGCTGATTGATGTCGGCGAGGCTTAAGGCCGATGCGCGATTGCGATGGGAAAAAGAGCTTCTTTGGGGGACGGGATGTGGAGGTGCTGGTATGATACCGGGGTATTGGGGTGGTTACTCGTTTCCGAGGGTAAGGAGTTGAGAAAGGCGATGGAATCGTTTTATTAATAAGGGTGGGTTTCATTGTACGAAAGTAGAACTAATAAAAGGACGTGGTACAATTGGTGAAGTAAAAAAATGTATTTACGCGTACTTGATACACGTTTTGATATGAGCTGCCTATCGAATGCAGGGTCCGCAGTGGAGCCTGCATACCAGATCTGTCAGCCTATCAGCAAGAATATACTGAACATACACTATTTTGAACGTAACAACATGTTAGTTACAACTAACTTAGTTAGTTACAACTTAGTTGCAAGTAAGGCGCGATAAATTGACGCAAGAAACTCAGTTTTATTGCAGATTCAATTGCATCGATGTCCTCTGTCACTGTATTTGCAAAAAGCTGCCAGATAATGTAATGGATACAAAGTTTTATATTACAGTACCTATGATCAATACTCCGACATTTTCACAAGGCGTTAGACTTTAACAAATTCAGGCTACGTCGAAAAAACATGAATGTAATCGAAGTTATGTATAATATATAAAATTCTAAATACTTCTGTCTATTTCTTTCATATTATTTTGCATGATATTACCATAATCGCAATAAAAAAATATTTAATGAGAATATATTTTATCTAAATTGTCCAAAATTGGACTTCCCCGATATCATGACATTAACATAATAATGAATTGCAAATTGGACGATCATTAAAAAAAACTGCTACACTATCACGTCTAAAGATAACATATTTTTGATGGAAGAAACCATCTGTTGGTTATTTTTAGTGTTGTATCTATATCTATCTATAAATTAACTTTTGTTATACGGTTCCAAAGGCATTTTATGTATATGCATTTTTCACGCACGCGAACCCATGATTTGATCTATCAAATAGACAGCAGGTCTCGCTCTTATGACGACTCAATTATGATAAAAATAAAGTCAAATAAAGAAATATTATAGTAAAACAATTACAATTTTTAGAATGTTTTTTTTTTACTTCAGATTTTGTGCAAATTAATTGCAAGTACGGTGCACTACACGATTTCATTTATTAATTACAATCAAAACGTAAACAATTTAAATTACCTATTTATTATAAAATTAAATTCTGAATACGATATTTAATGCAATAATGAAATAATTAACTTTCTTAAGAAAATGAATAATACTATATATTAAAGTATTCTCGAAGCTTTTACACGCTGAAATTTTCAATTCTGAAATATACAAGACGTTTTTGCTGCAACTAATGTAAAATCGTAAACACACTTAGCCGTAAATAATTAACCAAAGATGAAACTCAAAGATCCACGACACACTTATTAAATCAATACCAGGCAGTAATATTAAAAGATTCATGGCGAATCAGTGCTACTGGTCTATAAAGCTCGCGCGCGCAATCGCAGCTATCTGGAGCGCGTCTCGGAATCTCTAAATAAATTAGCCGCGCTATTAACATCCGTCGGAGGTGCGTACGCGCGTTCGACGTGCCCCGACGGCTCAAAACGCTGCATCGCGTCGTAATTGCCGCGGGACACCGGCGCCGCGCGAAACTCGCTCGCCGCGCGGAGAAAACGCGAGGCGCGCGGGCAAATGTGACTGGAAAGGCGAGGCCGCCGCCTCGGCCGCTAAAAATGCCGGCTTTAATTAAAATGCTTAGGGGTTAGAAAGCGTGATGAATGAGCGGCGGCGGCGGCGCTGCTCTCGGAGAACTCTATTAATTATCGGATGACACAAAATCCATTAGTCCCTGCTTTCTCTCTCTCTCTTTCTCTCTCTATCTTTCTGACTCGGCTCGATATTAATGCGCGTGCCGGGCGGGCAAAACAAAGCTAATTATCGCACGGAGGCGGAGTGTAAAGACGTTGGGTTTATTGTCGTTGCAGTCTGAAGCCGCAGCAGAAGGATGGGGTGACCAAGTCGAACCCGAGCAAGAGGCACAGGGAGCGGCTGAACGCGGAGCTGGACACCCTGGCCTCGCTGCTGCCCTTCGAGCAGAACATCCTCAGCAAGCTCGACCGGCTCAGCATACTCAGGCTCAGCGTCAGCTATCTGCGCACCAAAAGCTACTTCCACGGTGAGTCTCCAACTTAATCTCACCGTTTTTTTTATACAAATGAAAGTATTAGCCCTCTAAATTTGAATAAGTGAAATTTTTATCCAAATGCACTTATTTCGCGTGAATAGTCGTTCACTTATTCGAACTTGTTCAAATTTAGTATGAAGAAGTGCAATATTCCAATATTTTGATACCCACTTTCGCAAGGTTCAACGATATAAAATCATAAAAAGACAAAAAAACGAACGAAGATTAAACCAATTGTTGTCGCGACGATTTTGAAATTTAGAAATGCCTTTCATCCCAGACTACTGAAGCGAGAATCATCCATACAATATTTAACTTAAAAACTATTTTTTTTAAATTGTAAAAAAATTTTAAAAAATTCGTTAACGCTATGAAGTTCATTTTAATTCCAGACTGATTTAAGATTATAGCTAGATCTTGAAAAGCTTTGATTAAAATGTAATTTTTATGTCATTACTATATGCATATTGTGTAATAAAAAACAACAGTGCGTAATTAACACAAATACAAATTAATTCTAATTAAAATTTAGTTAAAATACATGTCGGTCTAATGAATTATTTCAACTTCAACTGATACGAAGATGAATCACCAGAACAGCCGTAATGAATAAACACGACGAAATTAAATGATATCCTGCAACAAATAAAAATGAGAATTGATTAAGTCGCTTCGGGGTCATTCGGATATACTTCCACGTCCGCTGACCGACCTGTAATGTTGAGCGATGAACCATCACCAAACTCCGCGCCTCCCTCTCTTATCCAGTAATTCTCATCGACGTCATTTATTCCTATTAATAATGAACAAATCCCATTTCCAGTTGCACACGATTCAATAATGCATCGACGAAAGTTACACTAATTAGGGGGAGCAGCCCCGCGAGCTAACGAGATTCATTCCTCCGTTTGCGCGCGGGGACCGCGCAGTCCGGTTGACCCGATCAAGACGAGTAGCCGGTACTCGGGGCGATCGATAGCCTCAAAATACGAGCTCACCGCGTACCGCTCAATTACACCTGGGAGCGATGGTCCCCTAACAAGTTGTTAATTGAAAAATCTCGAGTGCGGGTGGATGACCGGCGGCGGCGGCGAGGGTAGGCGGGCAGCGTCCGCGGGAAAAGCAGCTCGGCTCGGGAGACACGCGAGGCCCTCGTTACCGTCCTCGCTCACGACACGCTCCTCTCCCGGGGGATATTCGGGCTTTTCCCAAAGAAAAGCACCTCGGCTTCTCCGCGCGCGCTCGAGTTCCTCGAAATGAACTCGTACACCGTGGCCGCGCGTATATATATATATATGCTGCAGGACCGCATAGGTATATATACGTATACGTACGTATATACAGTCGGAGGCCCCGTGAGTCATGGTCCGGGGGAATATTGGTGCCCGCGCCGCTGTCCGCGGGCTATCGGGCATCTCGCGCCGTATATCACGCGGGGTACACGGTGGCTCGCGCCACGTACGACCGGGCCGCATTGTTCACACCGCTTTAATAGGTATTCATTGTCGGGCCCGGGGATCTCCCGGAGATGCATCCTCACGGCCGCCACCTTTCACCTCCCCGGTGCGCGACCGTTATTGGGAAAAGGCCTCCTTCCTTCCTTCCTTCCTTCCTCTTACCCTCCCCCCGCTGGCAGTTCTCTCCTTCGATTCTCCAGCTCTCTCTCGAATCTTTTTTTTTCACTTTACTCTTCGAATGTTTTTTTTTTACGTTCGTTCGTTGCCTGGGAGCCGGGGATCGAGTTTCTCGCTTCGATTAATTAGAGGCCGATGCGCTGATTTTCCACGGGAGCGAGAGCGCGAACTCGCCCGTCCAGATAGCCGATCTCGGGACCGCGAGGCGGACGGGGGAGGGCTTCCAGGGCAATTAACCGGGGATACGGGGGAGACGCGCGCCAGCGTCTGCACCAGTTTGCACGCATGATCCGAGGCGAGAGCTACGCCGGGGTTATACGTAAGTACGCCCACGCCGCGCGAATTTACGAGATGGGCCGGTGTCGGGGGCTCAATGACAGACGGTTAGTTGCAGCTTGCACGTTTTTTGCCGAGTTTAACGGATTTCCGAGGTGCGGTTTGAAATTTAAATTGACAAGGTGACGGTGATGAGGGGAGGTTTAAGAGATCCAACCATTGAAATGGTCCGATGTACACTTGACTGAAATATTTTCTTTTAGAAAGTGTATGCCTTAAGTAACGTCATATCGTTTACACTGCAGTGGAGGAAAATTTGTTGTGGTGAAATCATCGATTCGTGTGAATTTCATATTATTCGCCACATGTATAAAGATTAAACATTGGATTAGTAAAATAAATTTGTTACATTAGCAACTCATGAGAAAATTGCGCAAGTGCTGTTTTATCAGAGTAAAATTATATAACAATAACTTGAATATGTAATTTTTTTAAAAGAAAAAGAATAGTATCTAAAAAGGCGAAAGAGAAAAACAAACCACGCTCTTTATTATTCATGATAAATATGATATTTTTAATAAAAGAATTTTAATTGGTAACAATGTAATCAAAAGGATGGAAACATATGTAGTTTTTTATTTATACTTTTGCAGAATAATAGCATTTAATCATCATTGTGAAAAAACAGTCGTAAATACACGTGTATGCATATTTAAGAAAGTAATAAAGGAGTGCGATTAATTTAAAACGTTACAATAATAATTGAAATTAATTTATTTGTAGGGTGTGTACAATAAATTACATTATATCGAAATTCATATAAATTTGAATGTCTCATTGAGATGAATTTTTACCCATCACTGCTACGCTCCACACCAGCCATTTAAACTGCACGAAGAATAATTGCCGCAATTTCATTCGCAAAGATCGATCAATTAAGATACCAAATAAACATTCGCAGCGTCAATTAATCTTCCGCGGTAAATTTAAATTCGTCCTCCCAAACGACTCGTTGTCGAATCAGAATACCAAACGTAGACCCCGACAAATGTGAACACACACCTTTTAAGCAGCGCATTCACTTCTTCACCTTCGCCTTCCACCGCCCGAACTTCCGACGATAATCCGCAGCCGCGAGGTTGACGTACAAGGTGTCGCGGATAACCGCCCCGGTACGACAACCTCAAGAACATAATCGCGAAGCGGCCGATCGGATCGGACTTCGCTCATACGGCCGAGAGGGCGAAGATGCTGCCGGGCGATAGGGCCGCGGGCCGTTATATCGCGGGGCTTATTTGCATTTTCCATTTCGCGCCGGCACCTGCCGAGCGCGCACCTGTGTGCGCGAGCCGCCGATTCGCCGCGCGCGTCGATATCAAAACCCCGGCGCCTCCGGGACAATCGGAGGTATCCCTGTGTTGTGTTTACACGCGGAGCGCGGGCCGCGTGTTTCAGGAGCAATTTGCCGGCTCGTTCCTCGCCTAATTCGATTTTCTATCTGCGGGCACGCATCGCGTCGTCCGCGCGGACCGGGCCATTAATCATTTCCGGCCTAGCGCCGCGTGGACTCTCGAAAATTAGGTCTAATAGAGCTACGCTTTTTTTTCGTTCATTATGCATAATGCTGCTGCCATTGTTGGCCGATCGATTCTTTTTGACGCGCGGACAAATTAAATGTAACTGCGCGTTGTTTGGTAATTAACTGGATCGGTATCGTGTGCGCTACTAGCAGGGGAGGAAAGTATACCGGGATAATTTATATAAGACCATTCGTAGTCAAAATTTAAAAAAAATGGATGTTTTGTTGCCTTACTTCTCAAAGAAAATTTGGTGCAGAATAACGTTGTGCATGATATAACAGTGTTTAGTCACTCTTTTGAATTTCTTGGCACTTACTTACACAAAATACCTGAGAATTATTAGCAATTAAACAATATCGTCAGGATTTCGTTAGATAAATTGAGAATCTGTCTAAGAGTGGTTTAGAAAACTTGTATATTATATCTTACATAAACTGGTCAATTAATGTTCGAAGACCAAACGCAGCCACTTTTTGGCCAATACAACTGACTAAAAATTGGTTTGACACATCTTAAAAATTGACGATATCTACCAGGGCTTAGAGAGCTTTCAAAAAATTGCTGTTGTACAGAAAATTAGCAACTGTTTTTAGACTTTATCCACGCTTTCCCGAATCCCTTAATCAAACAAATTCACCATCCTTTAAGTTGATAATTCTACGCTGTATATAAATAATACATATGAATCCGCATAAAATAATGCTATCCCAGTTAAGTGAATACATTACAGTCAGAAAGTACATTCGCAAATGCGTAAGTAACGGTATCCTCTTACCAAAAACTACATAACCTCAAAATGGTCACTTTAACCACTTAATAGCTCAATTAAACGAGTCGCTCCGAAGAACGCGTCGATGAGCAATCGTGCCGATTTAGCTCGGTGAGGTGCGAGCGAGCCCCGGCGCGGGCATTATAATTGCTCGCGCGCGCGCGCGCGTCGGAGAAAATTGACGATTTCTATGCCGGCCGCGCGGCTGCACCGCAATTTTTCGCCTGCTGGGCTCGCGGGGCGAACGCCTCAGCTGCAGGGCCCCTCGGCCGATCAAAATACCAGGCGCGCCGTTGCACGCGCCGCGCAATTAGGCTCCTCATTAAACGCGCTCTTGCGATGGACACCTTTTCAAGGCCCGCGAACCATTCCTTTTTTTATCTTCCCCTTCGTGTCAGTGACTTTCTGTGTTTACGTTCGATGTGGTAGGTTTAAATATCTGGTGCAACGTTATTCTTAAAGGTGTATGTACTTTCCTTGAGGGACCATCCACATAACGACCCACCCCGCCTACCCTGCCTGCCCTGCCTTGCATATATGTGTCGTTATCGGTTAATTTCTCCTCGTTTACAAAAATCAAGAAGGAATCAACCAATGACGAGACAGAATAGCAAGACTTTCAAGGTAGGGTAGGCGGGGTAAGCAGGGTGGGTCGTTTTGTGGATGATCCTTGAAGGAGTTTATCTACACTGTATACCTCCTACAAATATATCGCAGTCATACGGTACTAATATCGGAGTTTTAAATACAGTGAACTTTCGGTTTTTCTATTGACACTGTACGAGTGTCATAATTTCGCTGACACTAGTAAACTATATATATTTTTCTCTACGCGTTTCATCCATCAACCTCAAATTTCATGCATTTTAACCATGAAATTATAGATTGAAATGTTGACAGCCTTTTAAATCATCCACCTTAATATCAAGTTGTTGATATGCCACGAGGCTTACGGTACGTAGACTGCGAGTCTTGCAGAATACCTTTTTACTTCGCGGCACTGCCTGCAAACTATGTAATGCACAGTTACGAGATACCCCACCAACGCGCTCGTAGACTTCCACTGAGTATTCCTTGTAGCCATCCACTGTAGCAATTTTTTAATTTATTCAAAAAATCGAAACACGCGAACAATCAGAACTCGTACAACAAGATCCTTTATGCGCAGAAATCACAGTTCTCCGCGCGCTCATACCAGAAGCACACCTTTACTCCACTCGGACGCTGTAGTGGGTGTCCATACGAAATAACGACAAAAATATGTGCATATAATGCCGGCTAATAAAGAAGTTAACAGCGAGCGAAGGCTCCGAGGCTAATCAGATTTTCTCTATGCATATAAAATATGAATCCCGCGCCGGCCGAGCTATCAGAGCGATAATCGAAGCGTATCGACGTGCGAGCCGCCGCGCGGTAATGAGAAAAGAGGCGCGCGCATGTACACCAGTGACCGACCCTTCCTCCCCCACCTGGCGCGCTATCGACGGCCGATCTTATGCAACTTCTCGCCTTCCGGAACCTCCTCGCCTGCGAGTCGCCTTCTTTTTTTTTTCTAATTCACCGCTCCACATAGTTTATCGTCCACGACGAATGAGAGGCGCGCGAGTCGATTCCCCGCGCTGTAATTGCCGCTAATGCAATTCCGATTTATCCTTTTATCTCTCTATTATGCTTATTAGTATTGACTATAATTTTGACGAGAGAGGCTCGCTTCGCGCTGCTCTCCTGAGAAAACGAGAGCACGCGACTTTATCGCCTTGATTCTTCATGCGCGCTTCCCCCCCGGACAATGCGCGCCTCTCCTTCCTACTCTTCATTTTTTATTCTCCCTCGCGCCTTCTTTTATTTGCACGGCAATTTTCTTTTTTTCCGGCTGATTTTAAGCGTTTATTATTTATATTTAATTACCCTCGGCCTATTATGCCGCGGTAATTATATTAATGACCGACGCTTTCAACAGAGCCTGGACTTTTTCCCTTATCCTGGCGCTGCGCTCTGATTTCTGCTTTTTTCCCTCGCTTGGTTTTTTTTTTATTTTTAATGCTGCTTGGTTCCGGAGCGGAGCAGACCGAAGGTAACGGTTTTGTCTTTTGAAGCGGGGACTCGGAACGGCGGCGATCGACCATATGTTGACGTTCCCATGAAATGCGAAGGTCGAAGATCGCGCACGAGGTGTATGTACTGTCCGCCCTGCACTCGGACGAGTGACCACCTCTCTGCCTGCAGTGTGCATTTTCGATTCCTGGAAGTACAGTTTTATTGCGGGCTTTTTTAAATTTTAAAAATTGATGCGTTGCGAAAATTTTACCTATAATTTTAATACCGTTTCTATTGCGTGAATTTAATTGACCAGTTTTAGGACGCGGTTTTTATTATAGCAAAAAAGCAGGACTTACGTAATCTAATTAAAGTCTTCTACCATAGGACATATGGTTACAGTAATAAAAAATTCGTTAAATAAACATGAAATTGCAGAGTTGACGATTGTCAAAAAATAAACTTGAAAATAATTACATGATTTTTATATAATCAGTTATAATATTTAATCTTAATCTTATAATCAGTTAAGTGGTGAAGCATGAGCAGTCTCTCCCAGACACCCAATTACTAAAATTATGTATAAAACTGAGACAGCAGATACATTATCGGGAGAGATGTTTTAAGATCCACCTGAAAGTAAGTTGGCCCAAGCCGCGTTAATTTAAATGAGTACACATCGAGTAAAGTACTCGATGTAAGCGACTCGAATTTTTTATGCATTTTCTACATTCACTATCCGCAAAAAATATTTAAAAACGGCGATAAAAAATATATGAAAATATAATCGCTGATTATAAAAAGTAAGTTATACGTCATTTATTTTAAAACGGTTTACGTTTTCATAGGCATTGAATAATAATTCGTTGATAAGATTCATTAATAATTCGATATTTTTCAACTCTATCCACATTAAATCAGCACACATTAAACAGCTCATCGTCACCCATTTAAAAACAAGTAAATTATAAGTATAAAGATATCAGCAAGCAATAAAGAAGCTCACGCATCTCCAGTAAAAATCTCCACAGCTCGAAGACTCGTTAATTCCCCGGCACGTGAGCTTTCCGCGCCGAAGTGCGGCGATTGTTTGCTTTACGCGTCGCGAAACGGCCGGCATTCCGTCTGCTTATTCAAATGTCCGTCACTCCTCGGCGGCATTGTGTAATTGGCCGAGCACTGCGCGCGCACGCGTAAAGCTCTCCCTCCCTCTCTCTCTCTCTTTCTCGTCGAAATGCTCATGATTCCGCTAATTAATTGCCTTTAACGTCGCGATCGGGCCGCTCGCGTGGCGCACGCATATCGGGGCTGGCCTGCACGCCACGCAACGGATACGCCGCGCTCCTGACCCACTGCCGCGCGCGCGCGAGCGCGGAGCCTCGAAAAAGCTCGCCGCGGCCCTGACCCGCGACCCGCGCCGCAAAAGAGAGAGGAAGGGAGGAGGGCGAGTCGAATCGACGACCCCGGGGAGATGGATCGGCGTTTATTAGTACACGTCGCGGAGAGGAGGCTGCGAGTCCTCGCGCGCGCCTTCCATGCACCGGAACCAAGAGTTGATGGATCGCCCGGCTGTACGGAGTGTGCAGCTTCCAAGCTCGAGGTTCTTCTTCTTACGTGCATTCCTCCGCGTATGCTGCTTGATTGTTTGCCTCGCCGATGGATTTTGGCTGTGGGTACTTTTTTCGTTTAAATTTTGTATGACTAACCGGGGTAACTTTTTTATCGGTCGCGATATCGAGTAAAAGTTGAAGTTAGAAATTTTAAACAAATTTTTTTATTTTATTTTATTTTACATCATCAGACGGACTTGAAAAGTCCATTACAATGTAATATACATCAAAACAAAACAACAATAGCTATTGCTAAAAAAGTTATAGTAAAGGCACGCAGCACGATTTTAAATGCTCCAATCTGATCTGCATTTGTAATTCTTGTTGGAAGACTTTTACAAATACAAGTAAACGTAATTTTATGGTACAATAGAATTGAAAGTATTAGATATTTATTATTACATGCAAATTATTACATGCAAATATGCGATTTAATAATAAATCGATAATTTATTATTACACGCAATTAGTGCAGAAGGCTTTTTTTTTAATTCAAATATGCACGATAAGTGTAAAACTTTGGCACGTTATACAATTGATAAATTTTTCACTACGTCAGGTGATTATTTTTTAACTAAATCTAGAATTTGCTTAAAATTCAACAGACAGAAAATTTCAAACCTCACCGGAAGTTAATTAATTAACGCATACTGTTCTTAAGTAAAACCGGAAGGTTGTGCAAAATTTTTCACAACACAAAAAACTTAATAAGATAATAAACTTGGCTAATTAATTATCTCAGCTTTTAAAATCTAATAACACAAATGTTACATTAGCGCAAAAATTAACGGATCGTTTACTGTTCCTTAAAAGACAACGCAACACATTCCTCTTTTCCCAGCAGTTAAAATTGCCTAAACAAGGCCTCCTGCATCGAACACAAAACTTCCCAGAGCGAATTCAGCGCACGAGAAACGGAACAGTAGCTCGGAGTGCTCGGACTTGCTGGACGGATCGATGCACCCGATCGCCGTCGGATAACCGCCTCCTCGGATCCCCAATGCGAGACGCGCGCCTCCGCGGCGACTCGCGCCGCGAATCCTCTTCTTCTCGAAAAGCGAGAAAGCTCGCACCGGTCGTAACTCAAACTCGGGCGAGGGAAGGACGTCGACACGCGGGGACGCCGAACTCGCGTCTGGAAGCGGCGTCCGTTGGAACAAAGAGAGAGAGAGAGGCCCCGGGAATTAATTAGCCTCCTGGGGGGGTGGGTCGACTCGAACCCCCGGGCTCGGCCGGCGTCTCGCCTCCCCGGCATATGGCCGGGCGCGGCGGCGATCGCATCACGCACCACCTGGTTTCGCCGGCCATAACCTCGCTCCCCACCTGAGCGAGCGGCGCGCGCGCTGATCGCCGCGCGGACGAATATTACAAGCCGGCGATAGCTATAATGCCTCCACGCTCGGCGAGCTGCCGAGTTACACCCTCGCTGCTACCGAGAGGCTTAAGTATAGCCTTTTCATAGATTCGGTCAATTATTAACGTTTTTTTTTTTCGTTATCGTGGCTTTATGTAGACGGGATTGACGCTAGATTAATATATAGCTCTTCGTTAAGCTTAGCTGTCAGCAGTTATCGCATTTAGTAATTGTAGCTCTAGTAACCTTCTTTTTATAAAATCAAGGACTATCTGCTTTTTTTTGTAAACTTTTAAAAAAAATCGTTTGAAAAAAACCAATACTAGCATCTTAAAGAGAAATGCTTCCTTGAACAAAATGATATAAGATAGTATCGTAAGTATAACTAGTGCTCTTTAACTATCGCTGTTCAAAGAAGAAAAAATGCCGATTTTTTACCAATTTTTTTCTTCTTTCTAACTTGGATTTGGAATAAAAAATTAAATAAAATTTGATGATTTTAACAGGTCCTGTAAGTCAAGACAGTATATATAGCCCGCTATCTTTACAGCGGGCGTACTAATGAGAAAAAATTTAATTTTGCCATAAAAATTATCGCATTTTTTACGTTTGCTATAGAATTTTTCTACAAAGGTAGAAACTAGATTTTCACCAAAGAATAAAGTAGTTACTCGAAAATCTCGAAAATTCGTCATTTAAATTGATAAACCTAAACGCAAAATTGTGGATGTCAATATTTATTTAACTAACTGTTCCTCATACACCATAATTATGATAATTTATCAAGCGCTTTTATTTCGAATTAACTGTACATAAAATTTTATTTGTTCTATAAGCTGTAATGATACACGAATCGATCGCCGAAAGAAGTGCGAGACAATAAAAGCCCGAAAGCCAACTCGCACCGTCGACCGAGAAAAAGGTAATCAGGTGATCGCGATAGGGGGGCGAAAGCGAACAAAGCGAGGCAAGTGTGTCCTTCCTCGCGAGCCTCCGACCGCTTGACAAATGAAAAAAAAAAGAAAACAAGTACCTCGGAAGTCTCGCGACCCCGAGAACCACAAGCGCACAAAAGAGAGAAATCACCAGTCGAGCGAAAGCCGGAGGACGCATACCGGTGTGCCAACGATCGCCGGCTAAAATAATGACATTTCGCGCCGCGTGATATCAATTTCTTCGGGGGCCCCTGACGAAATAATAAAGCCGCGCGCGCGCCGTTAATTCGATTTCGGGCTCGATCATCGCCCGGCGCGCCCGTGCGAGTGTGCGTATTATACCCCCGTCGGCCGGTCGTACACACCCGCGATATATTTCACCGGAGAGAGCTTGAGGTGAGGGCGTGTAAAATGATTAGCCGTAAATCGTGCCGAGATAGCACCTGGCCCGATACACGTATAATATACACACAATATGAGCGCGCGCGCCGCGCGGTGTATCGCTCTCTCCCCTTCTCCGCGCCGAGACGTGTAAATCAAGCCCCTTTTCCCACTTTTCCACGAGCGCGTGCGCGAGGCGGCGTCACGCTGAGCTGGCTCTTTCACGGATTTTACACCTCCTTAACGATCGCCGCTCGATTCGTTTTCCTCGGGGGCTCCTCTCCTTTCTCGCTTGGCCCTCTTCCTGCGCGCCGCATTACGGCCGAGAGCAGCTGCCCCCCGTAAAGGCTTCTAACCTCTTTCCTTCCCTTTCCTTTTTTTCTCTCTCTCTCTTTCGCCTTCTTTCGCCTTCGATGCGCTTATTATTCATAGCGCTAACTCGTTCGGCTATTATGTACGTGAATTGATTCGTTGCGGTGCGTATGCGGCTGAAAGTCGCCGATTAATTAAAAAAATATTTCCAGCTGGACGACGGGGGAGAGAAATGATATGCCCCGCGAGTTTTTCATGTTGGGCAGCGGTTGGTCAGGGGGATATTTAGGGGGCTATTTCATGACTCGGGAAATCGGAAATGCTGACGGAATTGAATATATGTATGTCAAGTCGACAGATTGAGAAATTGAACTTTATACGCCTTTTTAAAGCTTTCGATGATTCAGTCTTTTATTCAATTTTATAACTGATTGTATTTGCATGTACATCTTCTATATTACATTTTTTAAAGACTAACAAATTTTATATTTTAACTTTATGATTTCGAAAATGACAACATTTATTTTAAAGGTAAATAATTAATACTATACTTATCCTTAAAGTATTCAGCGTGTTAAGTTTTGAGTGCCTCTGTAGAATAAAGAAAATTACATTAACATTTTACTGTTTCCTTTCGATCGTCACTTTTTAGAAAAGAAAAAATGTAATTTTTTTAGAAGTTACATATTCCCTCCATACAATCAATAAAAGTTTATTATGATTTAAATAAATTTCTTTATTAAAATTCATGTTGGACATACTATATCACGGAAGCGCCTCCTTGCGGATTACCGTTCTGAAATATTGCGGTTCGTATCGTGCAATCGCCAATTAATTGAAAAAGATAATATTTCGGAAGGGGAAATCGCGAGGTAAAAAAAAGAAACGAGCTACTTGCTCGGTTTGAGGTTGTAGGTCTAACAATCACCGGCGCATTATATTTTAACTCGTGGAATTAAAATGATTTCGTGGCACGAATAGGTCGGTGCCATTTAGGCGGTAGCGATGCAAATTTAACTGCTCGCGCCGGGGATGATATACCGACTAGCGTTTCGGGGAAAACGAAAAAATAGCAAACCTCGGAAATTAGGCAATATATGCGAATTCGAGTAAGACTGGAGAAGGAATGTGCGAGGAGGGGCGCAAATGAAATTAAAGATAAATACCTTGAGTATGACGGTGTATAAAAAGGGTGCATATTTATTCTCGCACTCGTGCGACTTAAGTACACGTTGTGGGTAGTATATGCGTTTACATTTACTGTGGTTTATATGAACCTAAAATTTGCTAAAGGTTGCGCTCTATTACCTTTCATGTATTGTAAAAAATTCACTAATGCTAACTAATATACGGATACCATGTATCCTCTGAATCAGGAAAACTTCGCTGATTCAACATTACATGGTTACACGTTTTATCGGAATACTGCAGGATAAGTTGCTCTTTTTGTGAGAATATTAGGTGGAGGTAAAAGTAACTCTTCCTAATTTATGTACGCGAGTCCTTAAATGGAACACCTTCGAAGATATTACAAATACCTCGTACAATGAATAACAAAGAAGGATCGAGTGCCCTTCTAAAAATGTGTAGGTACTTTATATTAGATTAAAATTCGGTGACGTAATTTATGAACTTTTTTCCACCCTAGACAACTCAAAATCAAATAAATCACAATACACAACGCTACATTAATCCGCTCAAAACTACTATAATTTATAATACAACTATAAAATTCACCCTAAAGGCTTTAAACAAAAAATAGAATTCCAATAAAAAGACAATAAGTCACCCCAGAAAGTGTCTCGCTGTCAGCATAAAAATTAAATATCCCGACGGCGGTACCTGCACGTATAGCGCACAGCCCAGCGTAGCGTCGCGCTCGGCATCGGTAGCAGCGCGCCCATAACAAATCCACACGGGGCGCTGACATTAATTCCGTTCGGCTCGCGCCCGGCGGAGTACGCGCTGGTACGGATCCCACCCTTTTCGTATAATTGCTTTGTTTATCTGGCTGGGATATCGGGGGACCGCGCCTCGCGACTCCCCCGCCGCATTAGCATACATCCACCGGCGGACGGGGGGTGTGTGTATACGAGCCGCCGCTCACACGCGTCGTACGCTTTTAACTTGCGGGGGCCGCCGCCAGCTCGCGTATATACATACTCGCATATATATGTATATGTATATATCACACTCGCCTATATATTTATACACTAGCGTGTATATACGCACACTTTCCCGGAGGCTCTCGCCGATTTTCGCTCGCGCGCGCCGCCGCTTATCGATCGGAGGCGATCGGCCGGCGACTTTGATGGATAGACCGCGTGTGCCTTCGGAAGCGCGTGTCTCGAGGAACACGGCCACGTGCCGGCGCTGCTTACCTTTCCTCTCTTTCCTTTTTTTTTCTCTCTCTCTCAGTCTCTTTTTTTCTTCTTCGTACTTCATACGCTTCGACGCGGCGCGCGCCGCGGGTAGACGTGCGCGGCTATTACGTAGATATCAATCGGAGACAGTTCTTTGATTTTCTTGCAGGCCTGTCGTGCGCGCTCGCTGGCACAGATAATACACGCCCCCGCGCGCGCGGCCGTCTACTCATTATTATCGCATTTGATTCGGTAATGCTTTCACGGCTTATGCACGAGCGCCGCGAGAAAGCTTATTATCGATCAGATTTTTGTGGCGGCGCAGATAAAAGGCTTGAGGGCGGCTTGGGGTTTAATGCGGCTCAAGGGGTTGGAAAACTTGTGATTAGGGATTTATTAAATAGATATTGAACTTTTTCATTACTTGAAAACTGAAATGATTTTTCAAAAAAATAAAAATTATGCAGTAATAAATATTTGTTTGAACTTTTACTTAACTAGAAATAGAATAAGTTATTTCTTATATATGGCTATTAGTTATCATGTTCCCAAGCGTTGAAGTGACACCGATGAAAAATGTTAAACAGTGACTAGATTATAAATATGAGAAGTATTTAAAGTGGTTAATGATTTGTGCAATAGAGACTGATCTCAATTTAATTACTATAGACAGAAAGTAAATTGCACATACTTACTCAACGAAAATAAGTTATTTAAAATTGTCTAACATATTTTGTACAATTAAAGCCAGAATAAGATTTAAATTTGAATTATAATAAAAAGTTTATAAAATCGGTGAAACGTTCCTGTAACACTATTCAAATTTTGCTCTATATAATAATTTTTCCGCATCGAAGTTCATGTAAAGTAGTAAATAATAGCTTTCAGTAAAGTACTACTGCATAACTACTTGAAAATTGCAACTTATTAAATCTAAAAAATTATCGGTAATTTTTAGCACTAATTATAAATCTACGATAAATTACGCAATTAATCCTACAACAAATTTTCATGCATTTTTAACGAAAACCTACCAACTAATTCTAACGTAATCAAAGTTTCAGTTAATCAGGCATTTACTTATATATATAAAATGACGGGCATTAAACGCACAATAGCGCGCGCTAAGGAACCTAACAATTAATCAGCGCTAATTTCGTATATAGCGAACGGGCACGAACTCGCCGCGATAAATAATTCGGCCGTTTGATTAATCAACCGGCTAATTTGAATAAATAAACGTTGAAAAAGCGAGTGCGGCGAGCGCAGTGCATCAAGATTAGCCCCGGCGATTTCATTACGGGCGCTAAGTAAAAATCTTCGATCACGAAGCGCGAATCAGCACGCCGATCCCCGCGGACTCGCGAAGCACTGGTATAGCGCGGCTGTACTACCAGCCGAGGGACACGCGGTTGGCGTGATTCACCGGTCGAAAAAGTTTATTCAATCGCGCGGGTGGATGGGATGAGCGCGAGGAGGTGGGAATTTGAGTGGCAAAAGGCGGCGCCGCCAGTTTCCAGAGAGCCGGTCGGCGATTATCGACCCGCGCCGCACACCGAAAAACGAACGCGCCCACGCGCCAGTCAGGTAGCTATAGCTGTAGGTACGTAATGTATATGTATATGTAGCTAGCCCGGGGTGTTCGCTACCGAATCACAGTCGCACATGGTCGCACTTTTTGCGAGCAGATAGATTTTTTAGTATCTTTTAATAAAAAAGGCGAAATACATTACTGTAAATTTTCTACTTTGTGTGATGTGCGATGTTTCCTCTGAAAATTTAGAAATTATAATATTAAACTGGGTTATCGATACTCTTGAGTATATATATCATGCATCCGAAAATTTTTTTTCTTTAAGTACAAGAAGTATTGATAGTACATACAGTATAGATAATACATCCATTCACTACTAGACGGACTCTGGAACATTATACTCCGCAACAACAAGCTCTCACAATATAATATAATAAGCCGTCGGCAAATTTGGCTAGTAAGACAACTGGATCATACACTCCTTTACTGCCATACTCCTTTATCTTATAGGGATTTAGATTAATCAAATTGTTTAAAAATTCATTCTTCTTCTTCTTCTTCATTGCAGTCATTAGCTTGGGTCTGCAATTTTCTGTTAAATTTCCTTTATACCTTAGAATTACTTTAGAGTAAATACTACAAAAATCTCAATAAATCGTTATTTATTTACCTCTTTTAAATAATACCTTTCAACTCAGAGTATTTTCATTACAACTGGAAAGAGAGAAAATAAAGCACGAGCGCAAAGAAAAAATAAAGTCATCGTCAGCCCCGCAAAAAAAAAAACAGATGTGTTAGCGATACGCCGATCCACCGGCAGCCGGGAGGCCGATCAACCGATCTCCTTCCCGTTTGCGGGATAAAAGCGTCGTGCATTCCGGCCGCCTTAATCTCGCCACTCTCTTATAATCCGTCGGCCGCGGACGCCGCGTCCCCCGGCGGTCAGCGATCGGCGCGAAAATCGAAGCCGATACTCGTCACGTCGGATTTCTCGGGGCCGGTAACCTGATACACCTGCTGGCGCAAAGTGGATTAGTCCGCGATACTCTCTCTCTCTCCCTCTCTTTCTCTCTCGCTCCCTATTTCTCTCTCTCTCGCTTTTTCTCTCTCTTCGACGATCGGCCCGCTTCCGATCGCGCCCACTTTACAACCCCTCGTAAATAACAATTAGCGCGCGGAGGGCGACGACGAGGAGAGAAAAATAAAAATGGTAGGAAGGAGACGAGGATTAACGGCGGGCCGGGGCTACGTAATGCGGCGGCCGATTTGTCCGGCGCGCCGAAAATGTCGCGCGTTGTTGTCGTCGCGGTTCCTGAAGCGACTCTACGGCGCTTGGCTCGGGTTCGCGGTCTTCGTTGACTTTCTTTTTCTTCTTTTTTTTTGAGAAATTGCCGCGATTTATTCTAGTTAACGCGGGAGAGGAGGCGAGAAAAATTCGAGAGCCCCGGTTCTTCTTATTAATTTCGCGCGGACGGGGGCTCGGTTTTCCTCCTCGGGCGCTTATAAAGTGTTACGTGGTCGCAGCAGCTGAATAATGCTCTCGTAAGAGGAATAAAGTTTGCAAGCGAAGTTTTTTTTTAAACGAGGTGTTATTTAAAGAATGTATGTTTTGAAATTGCAAGATTTGTAAATTGCTGTGAAATAGATGTAGATTAAGAGGCACGGGACTATTTTGAATAATGAGTTAATAAATGTAAAAATCGTATTTTACGTTATTTTCAAAATTAATATTACATCCCTTGTTTGAATTAAATAAAATGATAAAAACTTATGGGTGATACTCTGAAAAATGCACCACTATCAAGTGTAATCTTCGTTCATGTTTTTTTATCTGTAAATAAGTATGAGATTTGTTTGAAAGGTCTTTAAAAATATGAATGACGCACGTACATCCGTAATGTAATTTAAGCCCATTCTAAAAAAAGGAAAAATGAACATAAATATGACAAGTTTCAATCTAAAACTTGTTTGATGTCGAAACCTCAAGATACTTTATAGAAGTAGTACGTACTGAAAATTAAAAAATAATTATGTTTTTTCATTACTTAAATCTTGCATAAGTTCTTAATGGCATTGCGTATCAGCATCATTTAAAAAAATTTAAATCTGTATTTATATTTCATTAACTATTTCAAAAGGTCCTGCAATCCCATTTATTACTGCAAAATTATCTGTAATTAATGAAATTAATAAAATTAACTATTTACGTAATTACTTACCTTTTTAATCGCTTAAATACCCCAGATAATTAAGTATCATGTTTCCCTAACAAAACAAATGTAAATAGTTATAACGATAATTTTATACTGAATTAACTTTAAAAGTTATACTGGAATTTTTAAATTATACCCATTTTTGTCTGCATTACAAATATTATTTGCCTAATCACACCATACAAATTATAGCAATTATTCTGTAATTAATTCTTCGAAAAACTGATTTACGTTTCTCCATAACGATAAAAGCCAGCAATCTTTTTGAAAAAAAAAATTTTACACTGCACTTTTCAATTAATCTCGCGAATACATTTTTCTCTTCTTATTAAAAAGCGATCGCAGACGATCATTAACTCCACGAAAGTTCGCGAATAAATTCGAATTATCATAATTGCTCGCAGCCAATTTACGCGAAACAAATGCGGCGCGTATTTAAAGCGTCCGAGCGCGTAAAGAAAGGCCGCAAAAAGATTTTTAGCGAGCCGCGGAAAGGCCCCTAACGAACGGCTCGTCAAGCCTCGCTAACCGCCAGTGGAAAAACAAAAGGAAAAAGTGAATACCAGCCTCGTTACCTATGCATACGCAGCCGATAGATCCTCGCGCGTACGATAAAAAAGTGTACATTGTATGTGCACACACGCATCGCGTCCTTCGGAGGCCGCCGTTAAAACGGCGCCCGTCGACGGGGCGAGGAGAAAAAGTTAGGCGCGAGAGCGCGGCCGCGAATTAAGGCGACAGCTGTCGATTATCCGGGGCTAATTGCGCGGCGGCGCGCAATTGGAGGCGCGCGCGCTCAGCTGCGCGCGACCGCCGCCGATGCCTTATCGCCGGGGCTACAGGGTTAGGGCGGGCCGCGGATTCGGGATCTTTAATTGCACCGCCGGTGAAAAATCGAGCGGCTACGAGATGCGGTGATTAATAACTAATAGCGCGCTCGCCTTCTCTCTCTCTCTCTTTCTCTTCGTACGTACTGAGTGTACTTTTTTCTTCATGCCGGATTTTCTTTTTCGTTTAATTGGATCGGATTGTTTTTCGCGATAACGGGGTTAATAATGTACTTTCTTTTTTTTCAAGCGATGCAGTTTTTTGTTTAAGCGTGACTGTATAGTTAGTTTTAGATTTTAATTGCTTAAGGTACGCATGCAATTTGATAAGTAAAGGGGATGTTTGATAATTGGGATTTATTTAAAAAAATGTTTAAACAGGTGCAAGACTTTTTATTTGCGATGACAATATACTCACTGAAAATACAAATATTTATTTTGGTTCAAAAATATTCAAAAGTGTTTAAAAGTGGGTAGCAAAATTAATTAATTACAATTGCACATTAGTAAATAACATTGATTAAATATTGACTCTGATTTGATATCGGGAGACCATCGACACAAATAAAATTTAAAAATCTCTAATTTCAAAATTCATTGTGTAAAAACAACGCAGAATTAACAAAATAAAGGCAATAGTAAGTGTGCATCAAAGGGGTATTTAAACAAGCTTAGTGCAATCCGAACAACTACCGAGTCATCGCGCAGCCCCCGCGCGCGGCACTATGAAAGCCCGAACCCACCCGCACTTCACATTATCTCATCGTAAATACACTTCCTCCTCATCGGCGATCATTAATCACTCCGAAATCGATGAAACCAAAGACCGCTGGCGCGCGTGCCGATACGCATCTGAGCCGCCGTGGAGCGCGGAAGTGACAGGTACGGGGGCCCCGCGCTGCGCCCCGAGGAAAAAAGAAACGCCCCGGCTCCTTAATAGACCGGCGGGCACACAAAGGCTGGGCCTTTAAAAATAAAACGAAACAGACGAAAAGGGAAGAAGAGCGAGAAGGCGGGGAGGGGGTAGGGCGAGGAATTGATTGTCCGTCGCGCGAGCGATGACTCGGAGAATTCGGACGGCGCGTGCCAACGCCGACCCATTAATCGCCCTTCGACGCAAGCGCCCGCGCGGATAATCGCTCAATTAGGAGATGGCGGGGGCGGACCCCCCCCCCTTTACCTGTACGTAGATACAGATGAAAATCGTCCAGTTTTCTCACATTGATGAGACGATTTTTCGGTCATTTAATCCGCAGCCTCAATTTCGTAAAAGATGGCACCCCAATAATGACGGCACTACATGATTAAGAAAAATTTTTTATTTTTTTTTCTTAATAACGTGAACTTCTCGACTAAACCAGTGTATCGTTCGATACTGTTTTTATAAAATCTTTAAAGAGCGAATAGTATTCGAAAATGAGATTGAAACTGTGAAATTCGCCGTACTATTTCAATGACGTATCACTTACGTAAAGCGCGAAATGCATCATAAAATCTAAATAATGACAGAAATTCAATAAAATTCAATGCATAAAATTTAAAGGGAAAATCTTCCTTTCTTCCCTTTCAGGGCTGCACTAAAACCCAACAATCCTATTAGCATTTTTACACGTAGAGCTAGTTACTAAAAATAAAAGTAAATTAGCATTCATTTCACAACGTCATTGAAACAGACTATTTGAATTCGAGGATAGAATAAAAAGACTACCACAATTAAAAAAATATTACACCAATCCACGAAACGCATATCTATGTAACGACTCTAATTGCACGGCAGCATTCAGCAGACATTTTTCAATGCAAAAGCCTCCAATTACTCCCCTTATACGCCTAACTATATATACCCACTCCACTCCACTCCTCGTCCACAAAAGGAAAAAAAAAGCCGAGAAGTATAAAAATGCCCCCAACCCACTTAGCGTCACACAATAAACGCGGCGATACGGCTCCGGGGAAAACGAACCGAAAATTACCTATATATCGAGAGAGAGAAGGAAAAAAGTGGCCGGCGGAGGGGAGATAGAGAGAGGGACGCGTGCGGGGATGTCGATCGAGCGTAGTGCGCGCGCGCGTATCGGTGACTCGCGCTGCTTTCACGCGCCGCTGCGCCGCGCCGTCGGAGTGACATTTCCTCCTGGGCGAGCGATCGGGACCACCTGTCCCCCCCGCTCCCTCCGTACACCCCGACACCCCCCGTCCTACCCTCATTAGAATGCACGAAAAAGTCTCGAAAATGCGAGCGCCGCGCCCCCTCCGACTCCGATGGCTTATCTAAGCGTCGGGCGCCGCGACTTTTATTTACTTTATTTTTTTCTTTTTTCGTGCGACGAACGGATACTTTTCCGAGGCGCTACCGGGACTCATGTTTTATGGATGGCCGGGAGACTGCGGAGGTGGGAGGAAATTTTTCCAAGGGATTGAGCGTCAGGGAAATCCGGGGTTTCGATGCGGATCGGGCGATATCTTCAGGGGTTATTTCAATTTTGTTATGGTCGAGGGCGAGGTTGAGTGGGGAGCGTTGAATTTTTATTAGGCAATGAATATGCATACATTTTGTTTGACGTTTTAAATTGAACGGGGAAATTTTGTACGCTTTATCTTGCTTCAAATTTTTACGGAATTAAACGCGCATAATTGAAAGAATATTTTTCAAAAGAACATTAACGATGCTTCATGATAATAATTGCTTCTGTTGCTTTTGCTGATTATTACATGGCAGATAATACCTCGATGACGAAACGAAATTCAAAATAGTTTGTTCAAAATTTACATGAATCTATCGAAACAAATAATTTGCTTTTTAATATTAGTTTCTAGTACAAACTAACAAAATCCAGCGAGCTTTCCGCGCTAAGATATCTCCTATATATTACTTTACTTATGACTAGGTGCGCACCATAGATAAATTATGCATTATAATTTTTGAGATTAAAAAACGTATATAAAAACTTGAACTTTAGCGCCATTTAACTGAATATACTCATGAACTATCAAATCGCGTTTTTAAATGCGCTGCGATACCGCAATTTAACTCGAGTAAACACTTATTCGACCGTGAAAACATACCTATATATTGTTTTTAAAACAAAATTCTACATCTAAAGGAAAATTGTTGTCAATGAACGGTCTTTTGTCTTTGATTACAGTTGTGATGCAGAAGGAGAAAGAGGAGAACTCGCACCACGACTCACACTACCGGGCCCGAGAGCTCGCGGCTCTCGCCGCATACGACCACCAGCACCTGGACGGTGAAATGTTCCTGCAGGTAATTATCTTCACTGCTCAGCCTCCGCTCTGTTCTTGAACCCCTCGTAGCTTCGACTTCAGCTGTATCCCCTCGAATGATGCATAATAAAAGATAATTGACTTTTGCTTTTTGACCTCCTGATAACTTGGATTAATCGGACTTTACCGGTTACGAGTAATTTAAAACTTTTTCCTTAACGAACAGTAACAAACTAGTTTTATGCGGGATTTTTTGAAGAAGTGCCATATTTTTCGCTTAATCCGTGTTTTTTGATAAAATGAAATTTTTTATAAAAATAAAACTTAATTTATTTGAGGACAGGAGTGGAATTATTTTAAAATGCGTAATATCATACTTACTCAATGAAGGAGAGGTATTGACTACCACGAAAAATGTTGCACGCTTTTTTAAAGAATATGCACCAACACGGGACACGTTTTATTTTTAATAATCATTTTAAAAGTTGACGGCATCGGCATGAAAAACAAGTTGCCGATTTTTTTTTCGCGAAACTTTCCGATGCCGATCTCTTAATCTTATTTGAAACTACACCCATACAAACAGCTCCTCATATTTACCCCACGCGCTTATACACACTTTTGCCCGCGCCGAGGGAGGCCCCAGCTTCATCATCGAAATATCGGTCGGGGCCCGATAAATCTCCGGCCCGCTCCCGATAAATCCTCTCTCCCTTCGATATCCTCGCACACATCCACACTCGTATCCACAAACACACACACACACACACATACACACATCTCGGTAAAATAATAAACGATAAATCCAGGACTGATTAAAAAGTTGGAGCGCACCGCGGAGAAAAAAAATGAGTAAAGAGAAATAGAGCTGAAAACCGAAGCGCGCGTGTGTCTGTGCGATCGTCCGTGTGCGACGCGTCGTGGTCTATGCAGGCCGCGGCCGATTAATGGCGCTGCGTCATGCGAGAGGGTCTAGGGTACCGCGTGTGTATATGCGCGGCGTGACCCCGCGGCCGCCGCGCGTCACGTCGCTCTCTTCCCGCTCGCCCTTTATCTCAATTACGCGCGGGGGATGAGCGAGCCCGAGCGAGCCGTGGGCCGCTTTAACGACTGATGCCTCGTAAACGCACTCGTTGCGCTTTCTTTATTCGGCCGGCGGGGGAGCCCATCGCAGTCGACGCACTCGGCGCTGCATTAAGTATTCAGCTGGAAAATATTTTTGTTTCCGTGTACCGGGGGCTGGCAGCATCCCTGCAGGAGTCGTACGTTTTTCCATTTCATTTTTTGGAAAGGAGCAAACTATCCGTCAAAATTTTAAATAAATATATAATTAAATAAATTGCGGGGTTATGAAAGTAATACGGTAATCGTTTAGTTAAATTTTGCACTTAAAAAGTTAAAAAGATTGCTCCATTATTATTAAATCACGAAGCTTTTTTCGTGAAAATTTAAAAATCCATTTCATTTTTTAGTAAATTTATTTCCACGCGATAAACTCAACGATGAAATTACTTAGACAAATTATTTATGCAACTGGACCAACAAAACGCTGATGAAAAACAGCCTATCGAGCTCGTAAAACAGCATTAAAACAATCGCTCCAGAATGAAAAACGAAAAAAAAGCAAAGAAAAAGGAAACAGCACCGCTAAAAATTACGATGCAAAGGTCAGAATACGGACCAGGTATAATCCGAGAGCGAGGCTTCGCCCCCCCGGTCCCCCGAATAAAAACGCGCCCGAATAAATCTCGCGGGCAAACGACGCCGGGACTTTATATTCGCCGTGCGGCCCGTTCTCGGAAGATGCAGCAGCGGGTGCCGTGGAGCGGCGCCGCGGCTCTAATGATTTTATAATAAGCTCTCAGCTGTTTGCCTAATTTTCGAGGGCTGCCCTAACTCCCCCCCTCCCCCTCCTCGCCCGTCCACCTCCTCCAGCGCTGGTCGTTAACCGCGCGAGTTCCTTTTTTTACGATCGTCATTAATATAAGGGCGCCGCGTGTGTGCACGTATACATCCCACTGGGAGTGCAAAAAATGCTGAGAAATGTATGTAAATGTACGGGTGTAATGTGTGGGTAACGATATAAAGTTTGATTGAGATATTGCTGGCCAGTGGTATCTTAGATCAAATGTGGACGGGTTAATTGCGATTTTATTAAAGCTCATTGTTAATGGCGCAACAAACAATCTCGAAGAAAAATTTTCTTGGTAATATTTTTTAATTGTTAAATTATTTGTTTCAATATAATAAATGCAAACTACCTAAACGAAAAAGTTACTGGACTTACAGTGAATTACTACAAATGTTACTGTTTTTACTGAAAATTATTTATACGCGGGGAAATTTGATTAGATTAGATATAAAAGCGCTTAAGAAAAGTATATAAAAGCGTTACTCAAGTATCTAAATAAAAATAACGAAATCTTCAACAAAACCATAAAACTTTACAACTCAAACAAAAAACAATATCCCAACGTAATCCCGTTCCCCAGCGCATAAAATTTACGTAACCGAAGCTCTCGTTCGTTTTCGCGGCGTTGCGCGACATTACGCATATAGAGTACCGAGGCCCATCGCGCTTACGTTAATACCTCTTGGTCTCGCATTGTTTTCTCTCTTTGTCCGGTCGGGGGCAGAGCGGAGTAGCGCCGCCGAGAGAGAGAGAGAGCAAGGTCTTACTTGTTGCTGAAGCTTGCATGTCCCGGGCGCTCTGCACGCGCTCCGATCGCGGCCATTAATTTCGCCGATATGTCACACCTCGCGAGGCTGCCCCGAGCGTGCGCGGACGTCAGCATGGGAACTCGGGTATTATCTGCCCTGTGGCTCGCGCGCGAGCGACTATTTTTAACGGGGAGGACCAAGCGCGCCCTCCGTGGGGCTTCTTTGTGCGGCCGGTGCGGGAATTGCTCGCGCGTGCTGCTTGACCCTCGTGCGGATCGGCGCTGATGGGATGTTACGTCGAAATTTAAACTTGGCGAGGATGTGGGAAAAATTTAAGTTTCTGTTGCTCCGAACTTTGTGTATTCAGATTTTGTACCGTGTAAACGTGATGGCGGATCTCTCGCTATTAATTTCTGACGAAAACAGTGCGTTAACTTTTCTTGATTGTTTAAAAGCGATTTATTTGTTTTTTATACAAGTTATACAGATTGACTGAAGGGGAAGTAATGATGGGACCTGATCTTCAAATTTGAGTGTTGATGCTCTCTTAGAAAACAAGATTTTTTCCGTGCTTTTGATAAGCAAACTATTTTTCGGTTTTGAGCAATTTAAAAGACTTAATAAGAATAATTTTTAATAAGAAAAATTTACAATTTTTA
Organism: Eurytoma adleriae; assembly: GCA_900480045.1. Lineage (NCBI taxonomy): Eukaryota > Metazoa > Arthropoda > Insecta > Hymenoptera > Eurytomidae > Eurytoma > Eurytoma adleriae. The sequence continues at coordinate 8,386 of UXGC01000575.1, read as the reverse complement.
TTATTTTGAAGCCACAGTTCAATTTAATGATCAATCGCTTTTATTATACAAGCTTTAAAAACAATAAATCTTTTTATTAAGAAATGTAGTAAAAAAAATCAATCTTGCAGTGAAATGTGTAATGCTCATCAATTTATTAGTATTTATCTTAAACCAATGAATCAGAATGTCTTAAATTTTCCAATCAATAATAGTGTTTCATGTAATACATCCTTTAACTAATAAATTATAACTTATGTTAAGTTCAAAGCTCTTATGTAAGCTAAAGTTATAACGTAAAAATTGAAAAGAATTTTTTATATTTAAAATTTAGAATACAAGAGACGAAACTATCTTAAGCAAATCATGAAACCTGTAAAGGAATTGTCAACAATTACTAAACTGCTTACGATTTTATCGATAACATCATAAATTCTCTAATGAAAATATTTTATTCATTTATTTACTCAAAGTATCAAACTAACAAGTTTCTAATAAACAATTGATTATACATTCCAAAGTAACACACTTTTTTATGCAATAATTATAAATACTAGAACTTAATTACAAGTTTAGCTCATACATTCTAAAACATTTAAACAATCAAACCTACAAAAACCTAAAATTCAGCCCGTCACCCATCGAAAAAAAGCGTCCAACATGAAAAACAACGGCGCTAGTCTTCCAGCGAAAATCTGGAAGGCGCACCACGGCCAAGTATACCGCGGGCTGAGCTCGTCGGCCGTTCGGAGGGTGCGGTATTATTGGGGGGGTGGAGAGGGTAGGTCGGCTCGACGTCGGCGGCCAGTCCTTAGCGTATTGATCGCCGCGGCGAGTCTCGGCTCCGGCGCTGCCTTGGCTACGGCGCTCGGTTACCTGGGCCACGGGCTCGCGGGGCTCGGCGGCGGCGGCGCGTCGACGGCCGAGCCCCGCGAGCGCCTCCGCTCGCGCGCAGCGGAGAGAACGAGTCAAGGTGAGGCGGACTCTGTCTCTCACGTGCAGCCGCCAGCCGGAGCGCTCGGACACGCGAGTCCCGGCGCCCGGCACGCGACTCCCGATCCACTGACCCGGCAGAGGCGATGACTCTCGCAGAGGTCCATTCTTCTCTTTGCTTTTTCTTTCTTCTTTTACGATGCCCTTTGAGGATTCGGAGGTCGGGATTGATGAACCCGTCGCCGTTGAATTTATTGCTGCGGCTTTGATAGAATGAATATTTAATGAGAATCCGTTAGGTTCTGCTTAATTTACAGCTTTTTTATTGTTTGTTAAGTGTTAACATTTATTTTAAATTCATTTGTTTCTATACTTTCTTCTACATTATATAATTTTCAAAATGGGAAGTCAATACCTAAGATTACGTACCTAGGTATCTAGAAGTTTATTAAGGTTTTTAATAAACATTGATTAAACAATTATAAATGATTGATGAAGCAGTAATAACATGTTCATATTAATCGGGGTATGTATAGAAATCACAAAACAATAATTTCGGCACAGGTGCGGAAGTAGATTATTATTTACCTCATGAACGACGTTTTTAAAAAATCAAATAAGTTGAATAATCACTTAGCTCTTCAATTTCGAACATTTTTGAATTATAAGAAGACCGAAAAGTCACCTCAATGTTATGATTTTGATATTAGAGTTCTATAAAAGACATTTCCAAATAAGATTGAATAGTTCAACAATAATTATTAAACCTTACTGTTCAAAAGTTGATCTTATAACTATACAGATAAACAAATGAATAAATAAAAAAAATAACAAGTAATTCTAATCGCCATAATTTCAAAATTAAAATAAGAAATGATAAGATAAAGCACACAACCTCTACCTCGCTATGATTACCATTCTTCCACTACAATTCACACATCGCAATCTCATCTAACATTAACGCTGGAAGAGTAACCCGCCACCTAAATAAAATATCATGACACAATAAATAAGCGGCGTATAAGCCGGTATACGAGTGGCGGCGAAAGCCTTTGGCCGTCTTATCGCCGTCCTCCATCGCTCCGCGAGCTTTTTTTTTCGTTCGATCCGCGCGCGACTGTATAAAAAGCAGGAGGGGGTTGGCGGCTGCTCGTCGGATTGACAAATCCCATTAGGAGGGGAACAAACTCCGCAGCCCCTCGCCGCGTCGGCATATCGACCCCCTTCCAGGCCGACCAATCGCAGCGGCAGCATCCGCTCCCCGGATTTTCCCTCCCCCCTCGGGCGCCCGATTAAATCCCCCACGGGGCGAGAGCAACATGGACGGGCTCGGCCATTTTGTCGACGTCCTCCTCCCGCCGGGATGTTACGCGGAAGATGCGCTACTGCGCGGCTTGACTGATGCTCTTTTGCGTGTGTTACAGGCGCTGAACGGCTTCCTGCTCATCCTCACCTGCGACGGGGAGGTCTTCTTCGCCACCCACAGCATCGAGAGTTACCTAGGCTTCCATCAGGTGAGTTTTATTTTAGAATTCGTTATAGCGAGCGGTGGTCAATTGAGGGGCTAAAGGGACTTAAAGTTTATCGATCGAGAATAATGCAAGCATTACTATTACTATTTCAAGGCTATCGCTGAACGATTAGAAAGAATGTTGATATTATTTTGCTGATTGGTGGTGATTGCATAAAGATACAAAAAATTATCAAACATTATTTATACAAAATAGTTAAGTACATATTTACCGTAGATAATGTTTAGCACTGCTTCATTAAAAAGATGTAAATAAGTATAAATTTTCTTTTTAGAAAACAAGCTGTTCTATAAAACAGGATGACCGTATATAATGCATTTTTATTAATAATGCACGTTTCATTTATTTGAAATGTAGGTCAATTTGATAATTCTTAAAGAGAAAAGTTTTTTAAGTTACAGAATATTTCTATTTAATTAAACTTTTGAATATACCCACATGGCCACATGAAAGATGCAACTTCACATTAACGTGTACATAAAAGAAGTTCCAGTGTACAATTAGTCTACATATTTAATTTCCGTTTGTCGCGTACACTAAAAACTTTCTGTAAGATACTCTAAAAAAAAGTATGCAACTCTTTCCACAAACCTATACGCGTACAATCCACCTACACAGCTCTCGGTCGAACAAATCAAACTCCACCCCCAACCCCCCGGCAATTTTAAAACTCGGCGTAACTTCCGTCGCGACTGCGTGTCAAGCACCAAGCACCCACCGAGTCCTAAAAATACCTGCAAGCGTGGCGCAACAATCGAACGGTACGCAAACCCAAACAAAAGCGTCGATCGCTTTGGACGGGGGAAAAACCGAAGGCTCACGAAAGCCGGAAAGCACGCAGCGCTCGCGCATCCATGAATGACGATCGAGCGGCCGGTCGTATACCGAGCCTCTCTCCCTCTCTCTCCCTCTCCCGGAGGCCCGCATAGGTGTCTATAAGTATAACAGTGTGTCTATAGGGTCAGTGACAGAGGCGGACGACTCTTTGCATGTTGCCCCGGCGGCGCTGATCTCGTGCGCGCGCGAGCCGCTCTCGTGAGTGCGTTCAACACGTGTCGGTCACGCTAGCCGGGGTCGGTGTATGCGCCGGGCACACGCGCCGCCGCCGCCTCGAAAATCGACTGCCTCTCCTCGCATGTGCAGTGGGACACGAGCCGCCGATCCACGCGAGATCGCGCCCGACCGACCGCTTCCTCTCTCTCTCCCTCTCTCTCTCGCTGCGCGAAATTTAAAAACCGAGGTCGTGAACTTGGGACGCTTTTCACGGCTCCGAGGGAGGGTCAGGACACACGCTTGCGCAACTTACCGCCTGCGTACAGTGGCATGCGAGGCTTTTACAATTTGTTACGGCGGATTTATTAAAGTTTCATGGGTTGTGGATTGTACTGCGGATATGTGGCTTAATGATCGGTTAATCCTTTGTTGTGACGACTGTAGAAATGATAACGCGGTATCTGATTCATTTTTAGCGCGAAATTTGAAAATAATCGAACTAATTACTTACTGTGGGGAAATAACGTAGAGTATGCTGGTAAAATGTAAATAAATGTTACCAAAAGAAAAAATGGATGAGAAAGAGAGTAATCGGGTTGCTCAAAGTGATCTTCTCCATTTGAATGCATAATAAAAAGTTTAAACATACACGAAAATGAAGAAGTAAATAGTTTTATAATACTTACTAACCATAAGTATAAAGGTGGAAAAATGACATTTTTTCAGCAAAAATGAAACATCTACTTTCGCTACTTTATTAATAACGAAGGAAATCGGTAAAAAAAAAAACACTTAACGATATCTTTTGAGGTCTTATTAACGGTTTCGCAGCATTTTTTTTCAATACATCTATAAGCAAAAACATTGAAACAAAAAATTACTTTGGAATGGCTAATTGGAGCAATAAAGAACTTGCAATTTTTTTTGTTGAGTGGTAGTGAAGCATAAATACCGTATGCGAGAAGTTCACTTCGGAGACTAGCATCATATCTAAACTAAGAAATAGAAGAATAAAATGAAAAACAAAAATTTTGACATGCACGCTTAACATCATGTCAAAAAAACATGACACTCGTAAATTTTTCAGAAGGCTGTCGTAAATAAAATTGAATCTCTGATATTAGATCAAAATTACCGTGCGATAAATTAGAGCGACAGACTCGTTCGAAAAGTGCGCGAGAAAAAAAATTGACGAAACAGCAGGTTCACACGGGGCGCTCCGTAAATATAGTGCGCAATCAGGGCTCGTTTGGCCCTTGGCCTCTCTCGCACTCATCAGGCGCGATAATCGCGCCGGCCCCAATTGAATTATGTGACAGCCTTTGACAATTAATAGCTCCTAATGAAGACACAATCGCCCATCCCCTAGCCTCTCCTACCCACACACTTACACCCATCTAAGTATTATACGTACACCTATACAGAAACCCGCACACCTTCAAGCTTGTTGCAACGTCCACGACCGTGGCGCACGTGTATACCTCGAGTGCAGAGCCGCGCAAACTCTCGTGCCCTTCGGCCTCCTCGTCCTTTTTTTGCGCCTCCTCCGTCTCCCTCTCTTCATAACTCTTTCGCGTAATTGAGAGCTCAACTCGCTCGGGCCTCGCGAGAGGGACGCGCGCGAGCGCCGCGATATTAATGCGCTTCGCGGATTAATTATTATTGCGAGCGGGGATTTCTTTCAATCTGCGCGCGCGCGAGAGGGCCCCTTTCATCCCGCGCCGCTCGTTTGCGCGCGCGCCCCTAATTGAAATTCAAAATTCGAGCCCACGTGAGAACGGGGCCGCCTTAATGAAGCGCGCGGCCCCGAGTGTCCGACCGGGATGGGGCATCGACTTCTTTCTCCTTTTTCTCTTCTCGCTTTTATTCTTCGTTCCGTTCCCGCGTGGTCTGTTTAGCCGGTGAAACATTTGTTTACCCTTACTTCGATTACGAGCGAGCGGTCGTTCTTAAGAGTGGTTTTTTAAAACTTGCACTAAATAGTTGTTCTGAGTAGTAGGTAAAAATTTATAATCCTATTTTGCATTCATGTAGTTAGTTATTTAATTTTTTGTTAAGTAATATTTAAAAAAATAGTAAGATGAAAAGTTTACAAAAGTTTATTTTAGGTTTAGGTTTAGGTATTTGCATCGAGCTAATTACACATACATAAAACAGTTGGCTTATTTGCAGATTTATTAACAATTTTTTCATTCAAAACCTAAATTATACCTAAACAAGCGCACCACAGTCGGAATAAAGAAATTGAGTGTCAATAGCTCGCGGGGGAACGGCTATAGAGCGGCATCGATATACCGGCCAGCAGCACACTGCTCGCTCTTTGCGACCCTGGAACACAGGCCCCGGCGTGTAATGGCAGTGCACGCCTAAGCCCGGGCTCGCGAGTGAATAATAATAGATCGCGATACGGCAGGGACAGACAGGTCTGGTGTGCTCGCGCGCGCGCCTTCGGGCCGGCCGCACTTCCTTTCTGATTTCCCGGTAATCGAGCGCGCCGAGCCGGGCCCCGCTTTAAAAATTCATTAACGATCATCGCGCGAAATTACCGGGCTCCGGCGCTCTATGCGCGCGCGCACGCCTGCACCTGGTGCATGGGAAAGTCCGAGTGCTGTCCGAGCCGAGTGTCTTTGTTCCGCTCGCGCGGTACAGTAGCTTCGACTAGCCGGTTAGAAGTAGAGCTTCGAGTTGCGAATGAATTTTTAACGGGGAGGGGGATTAACGGTTGCTCGGGATGACTATTACTGGGTAATGTCACATAACGAGGGAGACTATAGGATAGTTGTGGTTACACTCGGAGTGTCTTTATTTAAACCAGTGTACATAAACAATTATCGTGCGCTGAAGTATGATAATAAGAAAACTTTTTGTTTTGTCAGTTTGAAATGTTCTACAATTAGAAAACAATATCTATTCTGAAGAAAATTGATATTACAAGTCTAGAGATTTATGATACCCTGTAGGTTCAAATTCTACATTCTTTTTTACATCTATTTTTTGTAGATTAATTCATAACTATTTAATATTGAGTTGAATAATTACATTTTTAATCAGTTTGATTAAGATTCACTCCCTTTCAGTGTACCTAAATTCTAAACCTAAGGTATTACAATAATGACTTTTAATTGTTCATTTCTAATAAGTAAACCTGTAAGATGAACCTCAAGTAATTTACAAATCGTTTTATTCTTAATTAAATAATAAAATGTAACAGATTATTAATAAATCAAAATTTTTACAATGCCAAGCCTAATAATAGAAGTTTTGGTTAGCCAAACTTCTATAGAAGCATCCCACAAACTGTCTGTTTGTGAAGCATCTCTAATAAAATACATGATAAACTTTAATAACACGTCAAAAATTCTTCATAACGATTGCAGCACAAGGTCAGAGCTCGGAAAACTGATGCCACGAGCAGGCGATAGATAATAAATTACATAAGTAATACGTCACTTAAAGCTATATTCGCTACTCTAAAAACTACATACGAGTGGACTAATTAGTCCGATCCGTCTCCCCGATAACACCCCCACCATATAGCTGTACACTTTTATCAGGCCCTCTAAAATATATTCCACGCTCGCGCGAGATTAGATTTGAATATTTCATCGGGGCTTATTCATGAAGTGGACAGACGTTAACAATGCGGACGTCGGACTTTATGCGCGAATAATGGATACCACTCGGTCGTAACGACGAGCAGCCGCCGCCGACGGTGTATATCGCCCGCTGAATTATTGATAATGAAGCCGGTGTGATGAACGGGCGGTGCAGGCCGAGAGCCTCGCTCTCTTACTTTCTTATAAATACCTAAAGATGTTTTCGGAAGTTTTCACAACAATTAATAAGTAATCGCATTTATCTTCGCCGGTTTATTCATAAAACATCGCGCGGGGGTTACAATTGATGTCCGCTCGAGTTACGCTGAAATTTTTTCCTCGAGCGCCATGGGTAGGCGCGCGCGCTCGCCACGGCTAAGATCGGCCACGATAAAATATTGCACTTTCATTATTTGTGTAGTAAATAAATTTTAATTAAGGCTGTAACCGCGATGTATACTGTAATTAAGTTTTTTTTCTCCTTTTATTATCTTTATATGTTGAAAAGTAGACGGAAATCCAGTTACTGCTTAGCTAGGACGTGTAGATTTTAATGTGTTATTTAAAATTGCTATAGCGGATTAAATATGTAATAAAGTGTGAGTGTAATTGAAAAAATACGAATTGCGTTAAAATAAGATCGGTTTCCTTTAGATTTGCTAGATGAAGAAATAAGCAAAGATACATTGCTTTCGTTGCATCGAGTTGTAATTTATTATACATTTTTTTATTTATAAATGTTCATTATTCAAGTGAAAACATACTATAATGTGATGATGAATACCAATGAATGTTGGCTGAAAATAAATTAAATTTGAGTTTTAAGTGTTCTATTTTCTAGCGGCCGTGAAAGCTATTACAGTAGTTTAAACTAGACTTAGTCAGACATTATCACAACGCACAGTAAAAATAAAAAAATCTATTTCGTAAATTGATTTTCGCCAATTGCAGCTTTTATTTCTAAATGTAAATTTTACATTTAATCAATTTTTGTACTGTATATAATTTTGTACAATTTGCAATTACTCCTTTAGCTGCTATCGAATTTCTTCGATACACTAATAACTGCAAAGAAACATATTTTTTATCGAAAAGCAACAAAATTGTTGATGAAATCTGTAATATATACGTGTATCCGCTACATTTCATTCACTTCAGAAAAAACGAAATAAATGTTTAAAATAACAAAATGTATGCAAAAATAAAAATTCTTTTAACTAAATTAACTATCACCCCACGTGTAAACGACAAAACAAAAAAAAAAAAAAAAAAATATTCCAACTAGCAGAGCGTGGTTTCGATCCACGGACCTCTGGGTTATGGGCCCAGCACGCTTCCACTGCGCCACTCTGC
>UXGC01000574.1:0-84659 GCA_900480045.1 Eurytoma adleriae | reverse complement strand
AAATGCAGTCTGTGGCTGCGCTCCCAGGCTACATAGTAATTTTTACCAGAATTATAGTTATATTTCTAAAACTTTTTCCTCAGTGAATGAATTAATTAAACTCTAAAATTAAACCTAACTTAAAAACTACATGTAAAAGATCGATGACAGCGTTGCTATATGTGATCCAAAAAGGCTAGATGCAATTTATATACAACAACTTATTTACAATGAGAGAGAAAGAGAAAGACAGAGCAAGAGAGAGAGAGAGAGAGGGCAAAAACCGCCCCGAGGAAATTGACTGCAGCGAATTTCCCCGATGGGAATTCGAACGTCCTCGGCCTGTTTGCCCCGTCGCGAGTTGCCTCGAGCTTTTTCCATCCCTCCCTCAGCCGAAGATTGGCGCGCGCGCGCCGTCGGCGCGGACCGCAAAATTGCCGGTCCATTCATGGCGAACGGGCCTCGCCGTCGAGTGGCGACATTCATTACGTCTCCCTCCCCCCGCCGCGACGTGCGATATCGCGCTCGAGCCTTTGTGCGCTTCTCTAACTTCCCGCCGCTTTCCTTTTCTCCGAGCGAGCTTTTCGATTATTGCGATAGCTTTTTTACGCGCCGTCCGATCGGACCTCGCGCCACTACGGCGCCGCGACTTTTCTCGGCGGGGTACGCGTCGCGGGAACAGGGGAGGGAAGAGAAGAGGGATATCTGTTTGAATATTAAATTCTCGGGTAGTTCGGCGGGCTTTGGCGAAGTTAGAAAACAATTCGGATCTACTTTTCCACCAGAGTTATTTCACGGCGCCTCCCGTACGCTCGCCGGAAATCTCCGTGAAAAATAAGTTTTTAAAGTATTCCTCACGCACGCGCTTGAAATGCCACGGGGGAGCTTGCAGCGCGGCGAAGTATCCGGGAGGCTCGACCGCGCGCGGTCGATGTGTTATATACGTGTGTGCGCGCGAGCGCGTGTCTTTTGTTTGCGAAATGATGCCGGTAATTAGCCGCGCGTATTTTCCTCGGTACACCGTTTGTAACCAAATTAACGTGGTTGAGTTTATTGAGGCTCGATAAAGACACACCGCTGCCGAGCTATAGCAAGCGGCGGTCTGGTAACGACTGAAATTGTAGGTGAAATGCATTACTCAGATGTTTCTGCGTTCTGTTTTTAGTCGATACAAATTATTATTAAATTTATTATTAAAAAAAATTTAAACAATAAGAGCGTTCAATATTACGTCTGTATTTCTTATAATTAAAAATTTCGTTATCAATTTATTTCTAATTTATATTCGACGTTTCCGACTCGTAATTCTCAAAAGTTCTGGTTGAATATTCTTCTTCTTCTTCTTCTTATGGTTAGGTTGGCACCGAAACGTACGGCCAGGTTGAATATTCAAATCTTCGCGGGGCGCTTTGCGCAAGTAGCGCATGCGCAGTTAGTTATCGGAGTCGCGGGCAACGGGAGCTACCGCTAGGTGTCGTCGAAGACTCTGCAAGACAAAAAAAGGTCAGCAGATAATAAAAGAGCGAAAGAAAGCAACAAAGTCATCGCTACTTCGTCTTCATGGATGAAATCAAAGTGACGTTTACCATGCCTTCCTTATCGAGGGCAGGGGTGACAGCAGGCTCGTTTGATCCTCCGATTAAATGATGGGTTAGTATAAAAGTACTTGCAATTTTTTGCAAGACGGTATAGTATATAAGTTGCGCTTTTTTCTATCTTTTTCTATTCTATGCTCTCGTAGTTCGTAGTTGTATATTGTAGTCCGAAAGCTCTGAAATCCCAAGTGTAAGGTCAGCGAAGCGGTGGGAGGGAGATTTTTTTATCGGTTTGATTTCTCTCTCTTTATTAGGAGGAGAGGGGGTCGAACTGCTTTTTGGAAAGTGGCAGAGTGTCTGGGGCTTGCTCCGACTCTGCCCGGGGGCCAGTCCGAAAGGACGGCCCCCCCACAATTCATTGAAAAACATAATTACCATTATATGCACTTTAATCATTAGTGATTACTCTCACTTTATTTTCTACCAAGACCAAAACTTTTCTAAGTTTCAAAATTTATTGAAAAATTCAATTTTTATTTATGCACTTTAATCATGGTCATTTTATTTTATATCATGCCCAAAATTTTCTAAGTTGATAAGATCTTGAAGCTTAAAAATTGTACTTTTGATGATAAATAAATTGTGCTTTATTTATCTTTTTTTAGATTAATTTATATATTAATTTGATTCATTATACACAGACCAGCAAATTTTTAAATTAAGTTTACACTTATTTTTTTAGTGAAATATACAGATGAATTATAGTTGAAGTAAATAAAAGAAAATTATTATTACTGTGTTAGAAATTAAAAAGATTCGAACGTGCATACTGCTGCGTAAATATGTTCACATTTGTAGTTAATTAATTAATGAATAATTGTCTTTTACCTAAAATGATGCTTTTTTGCATTTTATTGACATATACTTTAACAAGTAAATGAACTTGGTCTCTGAAAGGTAATTTCTTACAAATTTATCTTAGGTTTCTTTAAACACATTATTACATTATATCAAATCTCATCATTTTTTTATTATCAATTATATAATATAACAATAACAGTACGGCGTCAAATAAAAAGGAAAAAAAAACTAAACGAGGTGAAAAATCCGCAGAAAATTCCATTCAAACGAGAATCTCGTACGGCACTAAGGAAAAAAGAAGCAACGAAGTCGAAGACACGTTGGCAACGGAAAGGAAAGCGTCAGCGATTGATTATTCCCGAACCCGCGAGCAGCGCAGCTACTTTCCGTGCGCTCGGCTGCCTCGCGGCTTGTAAACGACTGCGGGCTTGTTAAGGTTTAATAATACCCCGCGCCGTGCTCCGCGCCGAGTGCAGTCGAACGGCGGAGTCTCGGTTTGCCCTGTAGGTGCACGGCGGAATAAAAGTCGACGGCTACGCTTTTTTCCCCACCGTCGTAAAACTAACGAATTCCAGAAACGAGCTCCCGCCGGGTTAGCCGCGACTTGATTGGTACGCTTTACGCCAGATTAATTCAACAATGATGAACGTACTTAAAATGGAATTTTTATATTATGCTTGTATGTAGAAGAGTTAATTTTTTTTCGGTTAAGGGGAAATTTATGGTAATTGGAATTTCGAAGATGAGGGAAATTATCCTGCGAATTGTCGATGTAGAAGTTTGTAATGGCTACTTGTTATATAAAATGTGATATTTTATTATTATGCTAAATTATAAATTGCGACTTTCCTAACTAATTTTGACAAAAAACAAAATAAGATGCTTGATTTGAAGATCACCGTCTACCCAGTGATTAAGCCCTGCTGGAAATCGTCTAGTTTTCTCCTATTATGAAACGATTTTTCAGATATTTTTTGTTTGTTTAATGGCCAGTTTGATAAATACCCACAAATTAACGGAAAATACCCAAAAAATCGTTTTATACTGGAAGTAAACTAGATAGTTTGCAGCAAGGAAAAAATTAAAAGTTATTTTCGTGAATATAATAAATACTACATTTGTTACAAATGTTACATTTTCAAGAGTTCAAAATTTATTGCGTTTTTATTAATTTTTTGTGCTTTTCAATTTCAAGTGAAAAAAGCGTAACAAAATATATGCTTATAATATCATTAGTAATTTACAACAAACCACGAACATCACGTATTACTGCTACGATCGAACTTTTATTATACATTATTCGAAAATGACAAATAATACTAGCTTCATGAGCGAAATTATTACGATGATCGAGTAAATTAACTAATTTCAATTGTTTATGAAATTTCACTTAAGTTGATAAGTGACTAAAAATAGGTATAGTCGTTCAATCAAGACTGATTGAATGAAACCAGTACTTATGTCGTTCAACAGTGTGTAATTTCGCATTCCGGCTCTCCAGACTTTTTATATCACCAACTCACGAGTTTCATTAGAACACTCCTCTAAACTGTCCATACAACTTCATTGTTCCACTTCCATTCATCGCATATTTTTTCTTTTTTTTATTAACAATTTCTTTTTTTTATTAATCTCTGACAAATTGCAAAATCTACTCTCGGTCCGAGTGAAGCCGCGAATTCCCAGCCGCTAAACTCGCGGCAAAACTTCGTCCCCTCAAAGCCGCACAAAAGTGCAAAGTTCCTTTCTGGCATCCCGCGCAAGAAAAGCCGAATCCCTCATAACAACCTTGATTTAATACTTTTCCCCGGCCGGATCAACCACCCTCCCCGAAAGAAGAACAAAAAAAAGCGGAAACGCCGAGGCGAGGGGGTGAGCGGGGGGTTGTTAGACGGGCGAGAGGGGCGATTATCGTTGGACGCTGTAAATCCCGGGCTCGGATAAGCGCGCTGCCGCGATTAGACAGTAGAACGCATTGGGCCGCCGGCGTGACCGGCATTTCCGGTTGAGTTCGATTCAATTTCGCGAAGGGGACGGGCGGCGAGGGGCGCGCACCCCGCAGTTCGTATATTATACGTCGCTTTCGATCGGCCGCCCCGTGACACGCTGCCGGTGTTCGCGTTCTAGCGCCGATGTATCGGCCCGTCGGCTTCGCCGCCGCGTTCCTCTACCCCCGGCCGTTTTAATGAGAATCGAGCCGGCGGCACGCGAAAAATGCCCCGCTGTAGTTTGGTAGTCGATACCATTGGCTGATTTTTCCGAAGCCGTGTTTTAAGAATTTTTTTATTAATTTTTTCGGTGGTTTCTGATCTTTAACAAATTATTTGTTTATTTTATAAGTTGACGGAGAGAATTTCTGATTAGTGTAATTAATGATAGATTTAAATATTTATAATATCGTACACTGAGAAAAAATTCTAGTAAAAATTACTATCCTGTGTAGAAAAGTTTACATCCTGTATTATAAATTTTACTAGAATTCTAGTAAGATTTACAATACAGTATGGTAATTTTTCCACTGCATGACAGTCTATGGTCACTTTTTTAGAAAGAATAGTAATTTTTACTACATTTTTTTCTTAGTGTCTTAATATAATTTATTTTTTTTATTTATTGAAACCAGATATTGTCAGAGTAACGATGATATAATTTATTTTTTAAATTTATTTTTCGATTGCTTTTATTTTTTTGTATAATCTTGTGAAAGAAAAATCATTATGAGGATCGTAAATGATGTTATGGGCTGAAGATAATAAATTAGACGATAAAGAAGTCACTTTCTGTTCTCGGCCAAAAGTTTCTGACTGCTCAAGAGTATAAGATAGTAGTTATTGAAGTTCGACATTTCGTTAGAGATGATTGTAACTTATGAACTCGAGAGTAAATCGACGATTAATTTATGTTCATGAAATTAATTTTGCAAAGTAGGTTAATTCGCAAAAATATTACGAAATTTCTAAAAATGGCTAATTTTAGTTCATGTTTCCTTTGGGTTTTTTTTTCTTTACCAATGCTTCGCTGATCTTGTAGTCCGCATAAAAAATATTACCAGACTCACTTTTTCATTATGAAAATACATCCTCCGTCTTATTTAAAATTGAGCTTGAGGCAGCCAAAAAGATTTTAACATTTTTCCCTAGAAGAGACGAACTCTTTTAGCTAATTAATTTTTATCAGACAAAATAATTGCGAATATGAATTCAAAAATACTCTAAAACCTATGCAAAAAGATTATGAATTTTAATCACAAAATTCCATTTTGATATAATAAACAATACCGCGCAAAAATTAAATAACGTTCTAAAAATAATATAAAACAATACTACAACCCTTTTCAAACTGTACACGCTGAAAATAAAATAACACGCACAAGAATTTCCTCAACTTGGATATAATTGTGACGCGCGAAGAGAATATCGATTCTCACGGCATCTTTTCACTCGGTTGGCTATAGTCGCGCTAAAACTCGTGCTTCCTTGCTTTACGTACCCCTCGGTCGCAAATCGCGATCCGTACCATGCAGATATGTAGACGAAAAAAGAAAACGACTCGAGGAGTGAGGCGCGCTAACGAAGAACAGAGTGTAAAGAGAGAACGGAAGTAGGTGGTCGTGACTCGATTACTCATTGGGTCGGTATAGCTCCGGCATATTAAGTTAGCGGCGGATGGTATAACGCAAAAAATAAAATTCGCCCCGAAGGCTGTTGCGTCCCTCTTCTAACATGCCGATTTTTGCATACCGGATGTTCTACAATAGTAACGTGATAACTACATATTGGCGTTTAGCAATGTAAAAGAAAACGTAATTGAATACGTAAAGGTGAAGAGTGAAAAATGTAAATATTATAGTAGGTAGAATTTAATATTAATAATAAAGGATTTAATCTTTTTTCTAAACGAACTTAGAGTTTTGTTACAGTTAGAAGTTTGTTAAATTATTTGTCAAGAAAAAAATTATTTGAAATGTCAAATTTTACTTATAAGGGAAGAGTTTTCTCTGAAGAAAACTGTCTTTCTTCTGTGTTCTCCGAGGTTTTTCTGATGTTTTCATCTGGATTTTAAAACAAAAATATTAAATATTAAGTTTTTAAAAACATTTAAAAGTTAAAAATCTTATCTCAGAAGAAACCTAATAGTATACTGTTTAGTACAGAATTAAACAAATTTTCATATATCTTTTACAAAAAATGCACTATTTAATCGTTACAGTAATAAATTGTTACTTCACAGTCGAAAATAATCTAATAATTTTATCAAACTTCATTAGTTAGATTCAATAGATTCATTATTCCCCTCGAATTTAATTTTGATTTGTATTTTTTTAGTGTAATTAATTTAGCTACACTAATTAAAATGATTAAATAACCATAACACCACTATTAAATAATTTAATAGAACAAAAATTACTTATTTAATTATCAAGTACCATTACCAAATAAATGAAAAATTTCATTTTCTCAGTACTACTTTACACGGGCGCCATCTTTCACCTTTCGATCGATGGAACTATAAATTTATTAAGTCATCCTTCCGGAGTCGCTCTCTAATGAGAAGTATAATGAGAATCCCGAGCGTCTTCTCCGTTCGCTCGTTCGATTCTCCCCCTCCCCCTCCCCCCGTACCCTCCGCACTCCCTTTTATTTTTCAAGGGTGTTTACTTCAAAGCTCCGCCGCGCATGCATTATGCATCTCGGCAATGGCTTTCTTAAGTGGTCCTTTTATTAAGTATGCTAATGCGCACATATTGATTCCTCGAAACCCTTTTCACGCCCAACCCCTTGCACCCCCCGGCGCGTTATTACACGGTTTTTGGCGGCTCGAGTGTCACCGCGGTGTATCGAGAAAATTTCGCGCCCGCGCACGTATTTCTGCGCCTCTTTATCTCGGGCACACCATTACCTTAATGGATGTTTATTCGCGCGGGGCGGCTGCCGACTTTTGCCGCGTCGCGCCGGCGGGATCTGTTTATTCCTTTCGAGGCGCATCTCCCAAGCCGCCCGGCCGCGTTACCTCTTTTTCTTTCTGTCCTCGTCCCCGGCGATCGCAGCGGCGTATTTGTATTTTCTGTTTAGCCATGCACCGGTAGGACGCACATTTAACCTCGTAACTTCGTTGCAGCTCGTCTGTCTCCCTCTCATTTTTCTCTTCTTTTCTCCTCTTCTTCTTTTTTTTTAAGCAAGCGACTTCGAATGTACGACGCGGCCCTTTTTTTTTTGCTGTCTCTCTGTAGCTACTGCGCTCGCCCCTTTTTCTTCGTTGGATTTCGTGCGCGCGCGCCCGGCTTTTTGTGAAGTACGCTCCGCTGGAAGTTTTTCTCCTCGCCGAGAATGGGCCGGAAAATTCTGAGGTGCATTCAAATGGAGCCGGCGGATAATAGACTTCCTGGTATTACTTTCTGAATGTATTACATGATTCGCGTCGGTGAAAAGGTTGCCAGGCATAAAGGGCTACTCGTTATTGCGAATGATATCAGTTATTCCGCGAGCTTCGCGCGAGGCAGGCGCGATTGATTTTTAATTGAATCGCTGCTCCGCGTTTCTTTCAATCTGTGTGTTTGCGCGTGGTTCGCTCAATTAAAAATTATCGCATCCCTGGTAGGAAATAAACCAGAGTAGAACCAGAAATTCTGTTCGGATATACCAGGGTGGCTAACTAGTGCCCATATTTTCTTAGCGGAAGTTGACATTATACTCTCTAAATCCGAATATGTGAAAATTGACATATTTCATGTGAAAAGTCGTTCATATATGAAATATGGAAACGAATTTTCACATTTAATATGTCAATAGTCACATTTTTGTAGTGAATTTCACAGTTTTCACATATTCAGATTTAGAGGGTATGTCTAGATTCTGTTGTTTGTGAGCATATTTTGTTGTTTATAATATACATAGGTACAGTTGGTACACTGGCTATCATTTTCTGTGCAGATCACGTTCCAGTATACTTCTATACTACTAGCGTATTTTATTTAAATAATAAAACTTTATTTTAAATTATTAATTTTTTAAATAACTAACTGTTATAAAAGGTTTTTAATATATTTTTTTATATATTTTGGCCACTAAACGTCGTCCTGCTAGCGGGGACATCTGGGCAGATTCTGTCTACTGAACAGAAAATTCAACAGATTCTGGTCCAAAACCCCTCAATTTCCTACCAGGGATTCGTTCGTTTTGTTATTCGGAGAAATAATTTAAAGCTGCGGCAACAGCTAGCGAAATTACAAGTAAACAGGCGGCCGCGCTCGAACAATATAAATTAGAATATTCATCATAAGCCCGGAGTAATCGCGGGCTAGCGTTTGGTAATTAATGAGCTCCCGAGCCCCCGGCCCCTGTACAAACTCTGCAATTCACCTATTTCCGCGAAATCATTGCACTGAGCGCGGGTCAACCGGCGGCGCGTATTGGTTTGCGCTTAACACACAAAATAAAACGGCAGCGAGTTTGATTAAATGTAGCGCACTCGCGCTGGATTCTTTGAACCGCAGCTTGACGCGCCCCTTTGATTTCTGCGAAAACGCAAATACCGAGCTTGAATTTTTTTTTGGCGTTGGCAAACACATGTTTCCTGATTCTGTAGTTAATAAAATACGACGTGAGGATATTTAAACGCGAATGCTGCATTTTATCATACAAAATATTAGCATATAAATTTTTAATTTATTTACGTAACACACGAAAAGAGTTTAATGCACTTCACCAATGTTCTATTTAAGGGATTCCCTGAAAAATTGTAATATTTTAAGTGTAAACTCTACTATAGTCAATAACTACCTCTTCTGCAAACGATAAGTAGATTAATAACTCACTTTCATTCTAAAGTAAATTAAGTTTTATTTTTAACATTGGAAAAAATAAATAGAAAAATGAGTTATAAATTGTTTGTTAAATTACTATTAAAAATTTACTGTAGATATACAAACATGTAAAACATTATCATAAATTTTGGAAAAATTACAATTTTTAAAAGCAATATTTACCATAATGGTGTTAGTTTTTTTCATGTTTCAAGCCTATCCACTTTTAAAAATAATTTTTCTCTGTTATTATTTTCAGTGATATTATAATAAATTTATTACAATACGTTCATTATAATATACAATAAATTTACTGTAATATATTATAATTATACAATAAATTTATTATAATAAATATAATTTTATCGACAAAATTATTAAAGTTTTTAACTTACAAAATATTCACGAAGTTTACTCGAAACATATCGCACTTTTTCCGACAATCGCCCATACATATTCTATATAGTATGCAACATTCTCTGCACACAATTTCCCATCCAATACCCGATATTTATATTACAATACAGTTTTCAGTAAACTTTAGAGAATTTTTTATTTTTTTTTCAAACAAATCGACCAAAAGTTAACAAATAACAATAAGCTGGCTGAAAGCTTTAAAATCGAACTTGGGCGCGAAACTTTGAAAAGCGCCTTAAAAGAGATTGAAATTGTATTTTAATTAAAAATCCAATTATAACTTCACTCTGAAAGTTTATTAATTTAGCGCTTTCGGAAAACCGGTGGAATTTAAGCGAGCTATAACCTACCTCGCATCCAAAAATTTCACAGTCCGTTAAAAAAAAAAATAAAAAATAAAAATTCAATTCCACCGAAACGAAATTAAAGCCCCGGCCCGATAATCGCTCATTCGGCTGCAGCCGCGCTAAAATCCAAAAAAGGGAGGCGCTTATAAGGTTAATTAGCATGCGGCGCGCCGCGCGAATAAAGCGCGAGCCGGAGTTTCGATTATTCCCGGCGATAAACCGCGCGTCCTTTTGTCAGTAACCACCCCGACGACATCGTGCAGCGCGAAAACGCGGAGGGGCGAGCTTTTCCCCGTCGGTACAATTAATGAACCGATCGGAGAAGGGGAAAAAAAGGGAGGGTGACAACAACAAGGCCTTCGGCCCTCTTTTATTTCGCCCGACTCACGGCCGATAATTACTTTTTTTTTGCGCTTCCGCTCCTCCGGAGCCCGGCGTAATAACTTATTTCGCCCGACCGGTCCACGGAGAGGGAGAGAGAGCGGGGCTTTCTTCATTTTGGCCGGCGCAACGCTAGTGGCCCTCGTCCCTAATTTACGCCGGGGCCCTTATCGCGCCTCATTTCGCCGCCATAAAACGGCCGAGGAGAGAAGCGCGCGCGAGGGTGGGGGGACCTTTGTGTAACGTCATTCTCGGGGAGCTCATCTTTTCCAGGGCGACGCTCGAGAGACTGATTGCGCGAGAGTGCGCCGACGGCACCGTGGATGGGGGACGCGGGGAGTGAAATTTCATGGCAGTTAATTGTTATCCGATTTGTTTGCGAGTAGTGAAGAAGAACTTGCGTGTTGTTGGTTCGGTTTTATGTGAATTTTTGTGTTCTCATGCTTTTTGTGTGATGAAAAAGGCTAATCTTTTATTTTCGTGAATTTAGTAATTTGATAAAAAAGATGTTCTCCCTTGATAAATACAGGATAAGTCATTTTTTGCTATTATTATTACTGAATGTTTCGTGAAATCACGAATTTTCTACTTATTTTAGAAAATCACTTCTTTATTTTCCTTATCCTTCCCTTTATTTCCTCAGATTAATTAACAATTTTTTATATTTTCATTAGTTGATATATGTTCTTTTAAAATTAATACCTTTTCAAGTAATTAGCAAAACAAAATAAATGATGAATTCTGTTTTTTATGTAAGTTCTGTGTTTTATCAGTAGAATCAGACGATTATAGTCACACGTGGGTTTTTCTGTTTCCTTTTGAATTTCGTTCTTTTCTATTATGTTTTCTATAATTTTTTTGCAAATGTAAGTATGAATTTTTTCAAATAAATAAATTTTTATTTTCTTTTTTGGCAGTTCCGTGTTTTATAAGTAGTATCAGACGGTTATAGTCAGGCGTATGTATTTTTTACGTTTTCTTCTACATTTACATCACATATAAGGTTCAATCTGTGTAATAAAACAAATTTTTATTTGTTTTTCTCGATTCAATGTATTATATACTATAATATACTGAAGATATACTATTATCAGTAGTCGCAGACGATTATAGCCAGACGTAAGTTTTTCTATCACGCTTTCTACGTTATCTCAGACTTTTTCTTAAATTAAAGTACTTTATTATTTTAATTAAGTGAAATTTTATATACGTGTTTTATCCGTAGAATCAGATGATTATAGTCCGACATGGGTTTTTCTACTACGTTTTCCATAATTTTCCTGCAACTTTAAACTTGTACAACATTGATGTAACTTGATTTAAAAATGTTTATTAAATTCATTTCGAAAATGTTATAGTTTTTTTTCTTGCTTTAAACTTACTTTATTTTTTTATCAAAATTAATTAACTTTTGTCTATTAAAAATGGACGCCAATTTATTCTAGTAAACGTCAAAAAACCTTGACTATCCTTTCAAAGATTCAAAGGCCAGTGAAAAAGCGCAAAATATTTCACGTAGGCCCCGTCTTTGTACCGCAAATGCTAATACGGCCCAATCAGCAAGCCCGCCCCCGTATTTACCCGAGCCGAGCCTCCGTCTGACTGGACTCGACCTCGTACTACTGCGGGCGCCGAAAGTTCCCCGCGGAGTTCGGCGGGGGCGCGGTTTTATCGCGACCGCGGCGAAAGTTTCGCGCGGGCGGATTGTAAATATTCAGAGGGGAGTAGGCGCCGCGACTGGAATGACGGAATCATGAATTGTTTTCGGTACGCGGAGGCGAGAAACTGTCACCAGCCGGGGACTTTGTCGGCGCGAAAACTAAATTTACCGGCTGGCAACACCGCGCGCGCCCGGCTCGCGCTCGAGGATCCCGCGCGTTTAAACGAACGTCGTTATGATGCTGATGGAAGCAGGAAACGTTACCCTTCGGAGTTTACGATTCGCCGGGAAATTACTTTTTCGCGTTAAGGTTAATTCCGCGGTTTTGAGAAAATGGCTTTTTCATTAAAACTTTAGTGGGCTGACTAATAAAAGAAGTCTAGTAGTGATCTAATATAATTACCTTACTTCTTTTATTAGTATAGGACTTTTAGGTGTATTTCACTAATTTGGTAATAAAATAAATATTTAAATTGAAGATTTATTTTTTCGATTGCCAAGAAGAACGCATATAAAATTTCACTTAATTAAAATAATAAAGTCCTTTATTTTAAGAAAACATCTGAGATAACGTAGAAAGTGTGATAGAAAAACTTACGTCTGACTATAATCGTCTGCGACTACTGATAATAGTATACATCTTCAGTATATTATATTCTATAATATATCGAATCGAGAAAAACAAATAAAAATTTGATTTATTACAAAAATTGAACCTTATATTTTATGTAAATGTAGAAGAAAACGTACGAAATGCATACGCCTGACTATAACCGCCTGATACTACCTGTAAAACACAGAACTGTCGAAAGAGTAAATACAAATTTTTTATTTGAAAAAATTCATACTTACATTTGCAAAAAAATTGTAAAAAAACGTAATAGAAAAAAACGAAATTGAAAAGGAAATAGGAAAACCCATGTCTGTCTATAATCGTCTGATTCTACTGATAAAGCTCAGAACTTACATAAAAAACAGAATTCAACATTTATTTTGTTTTGCTAATTACTTGAAAAGGTATTAATTTTAAAAGAACATATATCAACTAATGAAAATATAAAAAATTGTTAATTAATCTGAGGAAATAAAGGGAAGGATAAGGAAAATAAAGAAGCAATTTTCTAAAATAAGTAGACAAGTCGTGATTTCACGAGAAATTCAGTAGTAATAATAGCAAAAAATAACTTGTAAGTAGTACCAGGCGATTATAATCAGACGTATGTATTTTTATCACGTTTTCTTCTACATTTATTTCAGTACTATAAGTTATATTAAATAATCGAGAAAATATACAAAAATTTATTATTAAACAATATTTACATTTAAAAATGATGATTTTAAAAACAAGATTTATGTCTTATTTCTTCTCAGAATTATATCCACAGCTTCAGAAGTACACGAATTCCTAAAAATCACAGTAAATTAAACACGAAAAGATTGCCACGCACAATCGATAAAGCCGCGCCCCGCAAAACGCAACGGGAACTTTTGGCGCTCACAGTAGTACGAGTCCGGGTCCAGTCAGACCACGCGATCTTCTCTCGTGTAAATACCACGGGAGCAGGCCCGCTGATTGGGCCGCATTAGCATTCGCGGTGCAAAGACGCGGCACAAAGATCTCGGCTCCGAGAAAAATTTTCGACAAATTATGCGAAATTACGGCGCTCCGGGGTGCGGCAGCTGCCGCGTAATCCGATGATTACGTACGAGTTAAGCAGTTTTTTGCGCGTCCGCGCGGTTTTTGCGAATCAACGCCGCGGCGCGACCTCGTGAATATGCATAAACGCATTTTGTCGCGCTCGCGCGGCCGGGCGGTTTATTTAAAAAATTTACCTTATTACCGCGATAAATTTTTACAAAGGCATTCAAATTAAATCTAATTGGCAAATCGGCGCGAAGCGTTTGCCTCGTTAAAACGCTTTAATTTGTCCCGCGCGCTGCTTTAATTTGTTTAACGCTAACCGGAGTTTTGAGATTAAATGCGGAGGCGTTTTTGGGGTTCAGCTTCGTCGGGGTAAGTAAGAGTGAAATTTATTTGCTTTATTAAATGAGCTTGGGGCGACTTTTGCGCGCGATACCTTTTACGGAGTTTGGCTGTAAGCTAGAAGTTTTGAGGCGCATTATGTTGCAGAGTAAATATTTGGGATATAAAAGTTTTTCGCACATGTACTTTCGGAGGCGCCAACTCAGAACTTTGTACGTATTGTACTACGGCGCATGAGTGAGGACGTTGCATCTTCCTGCACTCCTACATAAATGATAATACGTTGTTGCTCTCTAACCGTCCATAAACTGCACGTAATGAACTGAACATTAGCTGCAAACTTTTACAGTCCCCATCATGTTAAAATCTTTATAGCGCTAGACTAAGACGAACAAATTTGACATCAAAATAAATTAAAGTGGAAAATGTTTGAAAGTACCAGCGTAAGATGAAGAACATGAGGAACGTAATTAATTAAATACTCTTTCAAAGAGGTAGTTTGCCTCGCATCAAAATGTTGCCTTTAGTAAATTTAACTTTTGCGTGAAATCTACTTATTTCCTTAGAATAAGGGTTAAAAATATTGAAAATTAAAAAACATTATTTCCGTTTGTATGAATTATTGAAAAATTTGACCATAAAAATGTTAAACATAAAAAAAATTCAAAATAATTATAGGCTAATTCATTGCAGAATATTATATTTATTCTTCACAGAAACGGGATTTTTTCAAATTCAAGTAGAACAACAATAACAAATTTATTATTGTTTATTCATTTTTTTAAAGGCTTAAGGTCTTGTAAGCTATCTTGCATAACCATGATAGCATACAAAGTATAATACGTGTAAAAAGTCAAAAATTTGTGACATGTTTCTTGCTAAAATCGAGGCTAAAATTGCGAAAATCACTGAAAATGCAAAAACTGCTGAAAATGCGAAAATTACTCAAATTGTATTAGCTGTGTAAATTGAATTAAAACCTTTAAATACAACCTCAATGCCTGTTAAACAATTCGAATGTAATGAACAGAAATTAACGTTGACATCGTGCAATTAATAAAGATAATTTGGAAACAAAGTATTACAAGGATATCGTTTCAATTGGAACACACTCTTAATGGACCTTTCGTCGTTCCACGTGGAAAAGCGTTAAAAGTATTCCCACAATTCGCCGGGTACACAAAGCGTTAATGCATTCATAAATGCAAATGATATTATGACGGTAAAATTAGAGAATGACGCGGCGCCGCCAGAATTTCCCAAGCGATTCGGCGAACTCCCCTAACTACCCCCCGAAGAAACTACCCCACCCCCGCCGGCAAGATTTTTCCCCCCTGATTGGGGCGTTTGACACGCAAACCAAGTAGACACGACGCGCACTGAAATCGAGATTGAGTGAGATATATCCGTCCAAGTTTCGGGCTTACCCCCTTCGCCAAATCTGCATGAAGTTAACGAAGAGGCAAGCCGTGGGGGGTTAACTCGTTTGCGCGCACATTCATCATCGTATCTCCCGCCGCCCCGTACCCCCGACCAATTCGAAACTTTCGCCCCCGTCCCAGCCGGCGAATCCGCGAAAACGCCTCCCCGGGCCATTATCACCGTAATAAAGAAAAAAAAAAATATTTCAACGGGCATTTTCGCCGGGGCGTTAATTGCGTCTGTTTCGCGCGGGCGCGACCACCCAGCGGGAAAACAATGCCGACATTTAATGCGCCGCGCTGTAAAATTTTCATTGCGCGACGCTGCGCCAGCCGGGGGGATACGACGCGACTGCTTTGCATTCGTCGGATGGGGCCGGGGGGTGGCGGGGGGCCGAGGGGAGGGTGGAAGAAGCGAGTCGAAAGTCGAGCGCTACTTTTCCGCGCGCTACGTGCGCCGCCTCGGCGAAACAAGTTCTTTCGCTGGAATGAGATTGGGCTAATCTAATGATAGTAACGCTAATTTTAAAAATGCAGATGCAGCTTTTTAAAAAGTTGCTGCATCGTTTTTACTGTAATTTGAAATTTTTTTTTAAGAGAGTGGGTGAAAATTTTTTGTTTGGCGATCTGAGCTTTTTCATTTGTGTTGTGTACGTTTTGTTTATGCTGCGTGTAGTGACTAATTAGTAGAGTGCTCATTTTAAACTTTTCGAGGGAAAAAAGTTTTGTATGTAAACATTTATAGAATGCATGGTTGTTTACTTATTATTTGGTTATTTTCTCTTTTTTATAGAATGTGTACGGTTATAGCAGTTGAGTTGAACATTGAAAAGTCAAATTCAAAATTCTAAACTACAAATAATCAAAAAGTAACTTTATCCATTTATGGCTCTTGAAATTTTCAATACGACTGGACGATGAAACTTTCAGTCTTTTACGTTATAGAACTTTCTCCAAAGTTTCGACAATATCCATGACCCAGGGGTGAGATACTCGCCTTATAGTACGACTTTACACTGATACATTTATTTGGAAAACTGGCAAATAATAAAATTCAGGAAACTACTTAATTATCAACAAATTGTTTCTATTTAAAAAGGGTAACTCTTGTTAATTTATATTTTTTCTCTAAATGGATTATACTTGACGTCAAATTATGAGATGAATTTAATTTTTAAAATTAAAAAATAAATTAGTCTCACATTTATTAATAAACTTTTCGAAATAGTAATTATGTAAACAAAAAATTCTTTGACGCAAATTAAAATATGAAAATCATGACTTCAATTAAAATATCAAAACGTGAAAATCAAAATGCTTTGAATTTCGGCGCCACTTAACCGCATGTTTACCCGTTAACCAATCCAATTATCTTATTTGAATGCTTCACAGTAATATGACATTGTTTTTTAAGAGAGAAATTTAAATCCAAATTCAAAATAAATAAACAAATGATGCCTCAACATTAAATTGATTCATAAGACATATTAACGTTATAGTGAATTTTAAAATCCACATGTCACGCGTAGACGTAAAATTAGTGGGATTGCTTAAACAAATAATATCTCGCTCGTGGGAACAGCCGTCGGAAGTTTCCGGCAGGAAGAAGCTGCCGTTTGCGCGCGCGTCTGCGTTTGCCCCTGCGTTTGCGATCGCACTCGCCCAGGAGTTTGCCTTAGTGCAGTTTGCGAAAATAACTAAACTTCGCCGTTCGACGCGTTAATGCCTTTCCGAAGTAGCAAAACAGCCGCGTCAGTCCGTTACGAGGTGAATTTTACTAAGCGAACTTCGAAAAATATAGCATCAAAGGGTACACGTACTTCCTACTTCAGTATGGCAAAAGAAGCGGGTACTTAATTTTTTGTAGCCTAAAAATAATGGGACTTTCTGCATTTCAAAGAACGCATAATGAGAATCTTGTTAAAAGTAAAATGAATAATAGAAACTTTTATTATAAGAGTGTAATCGGTGTGTAAAAATTAACTTAGTCTCATAGTCGCCATTTGTTTTAATTATTACAAAATCAAATAAAACTATAAAATACTATTGTCACTTTTTATTGTAAAAAGACTTAAATAATGTACGTATATGAAACACATCTAAAAATTCTGTCTACGTAATTCCTGCTCAGGAGTACAAATTTCATTTCATTAAATAACATTACTTTACTTAATCATCTTAATTACAAATGCAATTGTTCAATTCACTACAACAAGTAAGTTCTGTTTTTTATCAGTAGAATCAGACGATTGTAGTCAGACGTGGGTTTTTCTATTTCCTTTTGAATTTCGTTTTTTTCTATTACGTTTTTTATACTTTTTCTTAAATGTAAGTATGAATTTTTTCAAATAAAAAATTTTTATTTACTTTTTTGACAGTTCTGTGTTTTATAAGGAGTAACAGGCGGTTATAGTCAGGCGTATGTATTTCGTACGTTTTCTTCTACATTTACATCAAATATAAGTTCAATTTTTGTAATAAATCAAATTTTTATTTTTTTTTCTCGATTCAATATATTATATTCTATAATATACTGAAGATATATACCATTATCAGTAGTCGCAGACGATTATAGTCAGACCAAGATTTTTTATCACGTTTTCTTCTACATTTGTTTCAAATATAAGGTTTAATTTTTGTAATTAAACAAATTTTTATTTGTTTTTCTCGATTCGATATATTATATTCTATAATACACCGAAGATATATACTATTATCAGTAGTCGCAGACGATTATAGTCAGACCTAGGTTTTTTATCGCGTTTTCTTCTACATTCGCAAGTAGTATCAGGTGGTTATAGTCAGACGTATGTATTTTGTACATTTTCTTCTACTTTTACATCAAATATAAGATTCAATAAATAACATTACTTTACTTAATCATCTTAATTACAAATGCAATTGTTCAATTCACTACACCTGACAGTCGTAAAACGAAACTATAAAAATCTTATTTTCTTCGAGTAAAATTGAAATAACAAATCACGACTAAATTCAATTAATTTTCCCTTTGCCTGGTAGAAAGATTTGATGCAACTCTCATAAAGTTTCGTTAATCCCATTACGCAGTCTGTGTAGCGTGTAAGCTTTGTAAAATCACACGCTTGCCCCGAGACATCGCAACCGTTGCTACGGGTTAAGGTGCGCCTGGCGCAAAGGCTCGCGTGGCGCTCTTGCCTCGAGAGACAGGGATACGATTTCACAGAGATGCAAATTTTGAATAATTCAACAGCACGCCATTAAAACTTGCCGGGTATTCATCGATTTCAAATGAATATATAGTTTGCGTTGCCAACTGCTACGCTTCTCTTGCAACTGATTGATATTTTTAATGAATTCGCGAACTCGGTGATTTATTTAATTATACACGGAAAGGAATTAAGGTTTAATTTACCCTGGTAGTGGTTAATTTCACTAAATCATCTTTGCATTTATAATTACAGCCGACTCGGTATAACATTTCTTAAATATGAACATATAATGTAAAACACTAAGATATGAATAAATAAGGTTTTAAACAATTAAATTCCTTTATAAAAAAGACACGTTGTTGGTCTTGTTGTTCAACGATGTTGTTCTTGTTTGTGATTTTCATTGGTGTTAGAGTTTCATGGATTATAATTAATTGAGAGCCAACTGTTTTTTATTTTCTTATTTTTATTTTATTTTCTTTATTATTATCTGACATTAACTTGCAAAAAAGAAAATCCGCTCTCATAGTTCGTGCCTGATCTACAGTAATGTAAAAAATTAACTGTGGTATACATTCTATTCTTGTATTGTTCCACTACTTGTGAATTAATTTTTAAAAAATATTCTAAAAGATTTGTCAGAAAATTCAATAAAAACCTACTTTTCTCATTTAGTAAATGTAAATTATATAAACTAAAATTTGAATCTTGTTAATTAAAATTTTTAATTAAAACCCATAAGTTGCATTACAACAAAATACATAACACTTCATAAAAAATTTATCATACGACATGCATTTATGTTTAAAAATTTTGATTTAAAAAATGATTTGTACCTCTTATTTCACTCGACATCATTCTTTCACCACCGCAGCTTTTCGAATGTTCATAAGAGTAAATTAGGCCGGTCATAGCCCACATAAATCTAAATTTCTTCTCAGAATTATGATCCACCGCTTCGGAAACACACACGAATTCCTAAAAGTACCAGTAAATCACGCGCGAAACGATCTACGCGTACAATCTCCATTTACAAAATCCACAGCCGTTACTCCAAAAAAAGAATGAAAAGCAGAAAAAAATGAAAAAAAAAACGCGATAACGACCGGCGCACCGGCGAGCCGTGAAAAATCGACGGGGCGCGAATTAATTCGGCGGCGACCGCACGCACGGCGGGTAATGCAATTTCCCGCGCTGTCGCCGGCGCGTTACCCGCGACTAAGAAAAATGCGCTCCACCCCCCCAACACTCAGGCGCTTTTCAATTTCGCTCTTTGAGGCGATTCCTTCCCCTCCCCCCCGCGGACCGCTACCTACTGTAACCGACGTTGTTTCGGTAGCGCGTACTTATTAGAAAGTAGCGCGCGACGCGTTTCGACGTTCGACCCACTTTTCGTCGCGATCGCTCCCGCGTAAAATTGCAATATCGCGAATTGAAAAAGTTGCGGCAGGCCGCGGCGCTTTTTTTTTGTTCACCCGGGCCTCGAAACAGCACGCGGTTTTTTTGCGCGAATTTCGAAAATATTTTCGCTCGGACGACACTGCCCGGTCTGTGTGGAGTAGCCGCGTCCAGCGGAAGTTCCATTTTTTTCACTTCTCGTTTCCTTCTTTTTTTTTGTGAGCCGGATTCCGCGAAATAACTTTCCACTCGCGGGCTGAGGTACGCGCGTAGGGTGGAAATTCTTGGGACAACTTTTCTATTACCCTTTAAAAGCTCTAAATGTTATCTTTATAAAATACAGCCGCGGCGGTGGCGGCGCTGCACTTCGCCTTTTTTATGCGGCTTTAAAATAAAGCTTTTAAGCCGCTATATCGATTGTTGTATTATGAAAAGTGAATTTTATGGAAAATCCGGGGATGTTTTATAGTAATAGGAGGAGCCATTTATTTTTGTTATTTTTAGCAAAGTATAATATGTTTGACAAGTAGGATAAATGCTATAATTGAAATGTTAGACTAAAGCTGATTATGTACATTTTGTTTTGATGTAAATTATTTGAGAAAAGATTCGATAATTTCTCTCTGAGGATATTACTAGTGATTGTAAATTTGTACCCAGAATAAATAAATTAAGGAGATTCTACCAGTAATAGCTAAATTAACAAACAAATATTGTTCAAATTTTTCTTATACTGTAAAACAAACATTTTAAGAAATTGTATGCTTTTTTTTACTACCGTATTATGTAGAAAGGATAGAATTCCTTTAGCAATGTCATGGAACACCTTCAATGTTGATTTTTTTTAAATTTGCGAGTTACAATGATTTTCATAGAAAATAAATTCAGAATGTTATCAATTTATAATTCCTTAATAATAATCAATAATAATCAACAAATTTAATCTCGCATATTAAATAAATCTTTACGATTTTTATATAAAAAATCGCTACCAACTACAACTACAAGTTACCTTGTAGTCTTAAATAGATTAACTAATAATAGTTATTCGCAGGGTTAGTCATTAATTTTTAGCGTCATTTTAAAGTTTTTGAGCATCGCACCTCTTGAATTAGAGGAATAACTAGGGCGTAGTATCTAAGGCAGTTCGAATCTCTGAATAAATATTGAAAATTAATTACATATTTCACTCAATACGAACTTTATAAATTAAAGAGATCAGTCCTTGATACAGTGAGTATAATATGGACTACTACACTTACCGCCAGGTGGATTCTTAGTCGGCTATACTCTTCTCATAATCGGATCTGCTGCCTCAGGTTTATATCAAGTCTCTGTTAGACCCGAATGCTTCAGTACTGATGAAAACCATTGGTGTTCCATCATTTACGCAGTTATAATTGATTATAACAAAAACCATGCAATCGTTATTCGAATTGTATTGAAAAAATTGATTGAATTTTCTTAATCGTTACAATCAAATGTCACTAAAATTTTAATAAAAATCTATTGTATATGTATGGTGAATTTCAGCATTTATCTATGGATAAAATAAGCTTACAAGTGCTTGTTATCATCTGAAAGCCTCTTGAAAACTTATAACGCATAATATTAACCGGGGTGTAAACTTTGAAATCAAGACAAGTTAAGAAACTGGGTTATATTGAATAACTAACAAGTGAAAACTGAAAGTTGACGAACTAGTTTAGGAACTAATATGAAATTTAGTTTGGGCGTAAAGAGAAGAAAGATACATAGGGCCCCGGCGAATGAAATACTCGGTTAATTAACAAAATTTTCTTGCCGACGCTCAGTTTGATACAATTCGCGGATACACGTTATATGCGCTCGCCGCTGGGAAATTTTCATTGTTACGAAAACGTCGGCTGCGGCTCGCCGCTTTAGACTTAAGCTTTTACAATCGACCGAATGGCATTTCCGATTCTGGTCTTTTCATAAAATTCAATTGCTTTATTTCAAAGATATATTCTTCCGCACTTATTGAAGCATTTTTTTACCCCGCAAGTTCATTAAACGGAATATTTTTCGTTTCCATATATTTTTTCAGAACAAACGCTTGCCGAAAGAAAAAAAATATACGGGGATGAAAAATGCGTGATATTTTAAATCGGTATACCCCACTAAAATTTAAATTAAAAAAAATCCCGCTGCTCTTATATTTTATCAACAAAATACTAAAAACTACATTTTTTAAATTCAAGACAAATAGAAGAATTTGATTTCAATCAATGAATACACGCTGTTGATCCGAGCTCAATTAGAGCCACAAAAAAAAGAGAGAAGGTAGAATTCATTTTTTCCTCGAGCGACGTCATCCCCCGCGCAATCAAAAGAGCCGAGAGCACTTTTTTCCCGGCGGTCGTCCCGCGGATCTCATACAAACCGGAGCTCCGCGCAAAAAAGACGATCGCCTCCGCAAAAAAAAGAGCCAGCCCTCAAAGACGACCCCCCGCTCTCGATCCCTTAAAAAAGAAGGAGCGAAGGGAGCAGCCGCTCGTCGACTCGAAATCGTTAAAACGAGGAGGAGTAAGGGCGGCGGAGCAAACGAGCATCGGGGGCAGGGGGGCGAATTAACGCACCTGCAAGTAGACCGTAAAGCCGCGCGGAATCCGCGGCTTTTACGACCCGCGCTTAGCCGGGCCGGTGACGCCGCGAGATTATGGCCCGGCGAATTGCGCCCCGTTTTCGACAGGCCCGGGGGGGGGAGGGATTTCTTGGCCGGGAGTTTGGCGATCGCCTTTTGTGCCGGCGGCCGTTTTTCAGCGGGGAATACAGGCGGATTCTTTTTTTTTTTCGAGTCTCATTCGGCCGGGCTCGGATTGAACGCCATTCAGCGGGAATTGACGCGAGTGGATTCTTTCGGGGGATTTGAGTTATCGCGACTTGTGGAAGCGGCGCTCGAATTGCGTACGTAGACTTTTGCATGATTTCTCCCTGGCATAGGTTGAGGGAAGTTTAATAGATTCGACGAGCCGGTCGATACTGGCTTGAATATTACGGGCGTGGTAAATTGAATATAAATTTTGCATTTGATTTTGCTTTATTATTCCGTTAATAATTTATGAATTAATTAACGCAAATGATGATGGATATTTTATACTTCATTTTATTGTTTTTTTCTTATTTTTAATGGAAAGTTCGATTGGAATTTACGTTAAAGTGTGCAGGTGAAATATTATTATCATCGTTATTTTGCCGTAATATTTTGCCGCACGAGGTAATTACGATATCAGTTTGAAGATGATGTATAGTGGGTGGTAAACATTGTAGACTATATTGATGAAAGCTCTCAATCTTCTGAATTTTAATTGCGAGTAGCAGCTGGAGGACCTAATGAAATTTAAGAGTGGCTAAGATTTTTAAATTTTAACGATATTAAATTTGTGTAACAAGATTAAAGCGGAATTACGAACAAGCAAACCACGGAAAATTGAATTAAAAATTCTTTAGACATATTTTACATATTTTCAACAGGGTGGTTTAACTTTTAATTTTGTTGAGTGTGGACCTTACGTATTGTACATTGTAAAAAAATATTACAAAAGGAATAATTTAATTGGAATGGTTTCATACTAACTGTAGAAGTTTATTAATAACATAACCGAGCTTATTTGGAGACTTTTTTAAAACGATGGAAATTCATACCGGTAACAAAAAATAAAACACGTTTCAATAAAATCATGTCATGAAGGAAAACACATTTAAAGTTTTTTTAACAATGAAATGAATGACATGAAACGATTTTTGAGTGAGTACTTATAATTATTACGTTGAATACAAAACTTTTCGAAAAAATTTAGTTTATTCGCAGAAAATGTATGAATATTTTTTTCCGATTTAGGCAAGAGATAGCAAATACCTACATAACAATAGATTTTGTATTGTTATCCTGACTTGAATGCAGGATATTTTTCATATTCACAATAAAAAATCTATCATTATTTTGAAAGATACTTCTGGTACATCGTTAAAAATTTTATTATTAAATTATAAAAAAGATAAATTTATTCAAATATTCATAATACGAAGTTTATAATATTACTTAAGAGTCTCCCACTTTCTGCACTTAAAAAAACCTCATTTTATATTGAAATTGGCCTCCACATGTTGATATTCAAATTTACACGACGATATACACTCAGAAAAGAAAAAACAGAGTGTCAATTCAATACAGAATTGAAATTCCATATCGAACTTGACATTTTATTTCATTAAAAAACAAATCACCAATTCCAATCATCGCCAAAGATTCTCCGCGGACTCAAGACTCCTGAAAAAAAGCTCGCGCCTCAAAGACTCACCCAACGCGAAGCTCCGCTATCCGCAGAAATTCAGGGTAAAACCGCGGCGACCGTTCGAAACAATGCGCAAACAGAGCTGTTTTCATTTAATTCGCCTGGAGGGTGGCGCGCGTATACGAGCGGGGCAACAAACGCGCGCAGCCCGAATCCGCAACTAAACGGGACTCCGAAAAGAGGGGGGGGGTGGCAGGGGGCGAGGGAGGGTAACATTCGCGCGGCGCAAGCAGCAGCCGCCTGCGACGCGGCGCTTCGGGTCGCGCTAAAATCACAAGCTCGCGCTCCCTCCGCGTATACGACCGCGCGCGGGGGATAAGTCACGGCCCTCGTTGTTGCTTCCGCGGTTTAACGATGAAATAAGAGAGGCCGGCCTTAAATCGCCCGTACAAAGCCCCGCGCGTTGCGTGCGCGCCGTACACACGAGAGACGCGGCGGGCACCGCGAAAGGGTGGAGGCTGCGACCCCGCCCCGGGTAAATATGTGCCCAGCCTAACTCTCTCACTCTCTCTCACTTGCACACACACACACACACACACACACGCACACACACACGCACACACATTTACTCCCTCTCTCTCACACTCATTTACTTACTTTCTCACACACACTCACGCGCGCGCGCGCTCCCTCACTTTCTTTATCACACACACACACGCACGCACGCACGCACGCACGCGCACACACACACACACGCTTATTTTCTCTCACACACTCTTATTTTCTCTAACACATACACTCTTTATCTTTCACACACTCTCACTCACACTCTCTATCACTCTCTCACTCTTTCTCTCTCTCGTACTCTATCCCGCTCTCATGCTGTCTCTGTGTGCACACCGCCGGTGAGGAAATTCAGCTAAATAAGACGCCACTCTCAAATTGCGGATGAAACTCGCCGGGGGCGGGCCTGACGCGCTCTCAACCGAGAGCACCGGGGGAGAGCCGTAATTTCGGAATGTCGTTAAGTGGAACGATTGTCGTGCGATTTGGCTTTATTGGGCGCCGTTAATTTTTTTTTTCCTTTCTACTGTTCGTAAGAGGCTACCGGGCTTTCTTGATCGAGCGTTTAAATTTCCTCTTCTTTTCGTTCTTAGTAGGAGGAAAAGTTAAGGAAGTGAAGAAAATTATGCGAGGCAAGGGCAATTAAAATGAACTTTGTTAATACTTATTAGGAGAGTTTGAGAGGTACGGGTCACGGAATTTATTGAAACTTCGGCTTTCTTATGATAGAATATGAAGAAATCCAAAGTATTAGGGTTTGGTGAGCAAAATTTTCAACAGTGTAGGTCCTTGAAGTTGTTATTCTTTAAAATTTCGTATTTCGTTGTTTAACGATAACTCAACTCCTATAAAACCTACAAATTCTATGAAAAAAGTAAACAGAAGATAAAAAAAGCGATAACTTGCGAGGCTTTAGTACGTACAATTAAGAAGGAGTACGGGGTAACGCGTATTAAATTTTTTTATATTTGAAGCAATAGAGATTTTTTATGTATATCCCAAATTATCAAATTATTAATTTTTTTATTTGCTTTTATTTACTTTGTTGATGAAATCTGTAAATTATAGAGAGGCTGAGGTAACATATAATTAAATTTAAAAAAATATAACTTTAGGAACCTACAGTATCGAAAACTTTGAGCTTTTCTTTTATATTTTCATACAAGATAAGTGTACTGAAAATTTTAGCAACATCCGTGATCTAAAATTCTGATACTCTTGCGCACGGAGATAGAGGCTTGACTAAAAGTCAATTTAAATCTTTTCACAGATTAACATTGTACGAAAAATTGCAAAAGCTTCTTGGCAAATTTAATAAAACTATAACACAGTTTGTAAAATTTCCAGTAAATGTTGAAAAAAAGAAAAGTCAATTTTACAAGAAACTATTATAATTTTTCCAACAATAAACCCATGAGAACATTAAAATTAACTATTCGATTTTTTAATCGAGGATTATTCTCCATGTTAACTATGTTAATGTTATTAAATTCGCTCTGGTATGTTCTTCAAAAACTACTTGAAATTCATCCTCTTCTTTAGCTACGTCTCAAAAAAAACAAAAAAACTTTACTCCGGCTAATCCCCTGAAGCTTCAAGGGAATCCATTCCCGGCGAAGCGTCATTTCTAGCGTTAGAACTACTTTTTCTAATTAAAAATTTAATGCGCGCGCGCCTGAAAAACAAAACGCAATGGCGCGCGCAAAAAAAAAGCAGGGTCCCATTCGAGGAAACGCCGGAAGTAGAAATCGTAACGGTGGAGAATGAAAAAAAAAAAGAAAAGATGCCGGGAGATGAGAAGGAGAAACCGGGGTTAAAATATCCCTCTCGGGGAAAAGAAGGCGAGCGAAGGAAATTTGTTTTTCTTCCGCGTCCAGGCGCCTTCTTTCTTTTTTTTTTAATATTTTTTCCTCCCGGCTCAGCGTTTAATTACCGTGGCTCTCCATTTGAATAAATTAAAATTCATACCGCTCATTTATGTAAGATATTCCTCCTCGCCGATACCCTTGGGCTGCACCTCGCGATTTCCCTTATACTGGGTAGGATAGGTACGCGCGCGTGCCTCCACCCTCACTCCCACCCCCCGTCTTGTTCGCTCGCGCGCAACAGAAGCCACTTGAAGTCGACGCAGTTTTTGTCCGCTCGATTCCCTTTACGACGCGTTTTACACCGGCGACAGGCAAATCCGGCCGCGCCCGATGTCAAACGCGCGGCGCCCGCGTTTTTTCCCCTCTCCCTATCCCCCTCCGCGAAAGTCGCTTCTCCCACTGTTTTTTTTTTACGAGCGCAATCAAAAGCTTTTGAGTGCCCGTTTCGCGGGCTTCAGAAGTGCTATTAGCAGGCGGAGCGCGTACTTTTTTTTTCTCCCTTCGCGCGATTCCGTGTATTAGCTCCGTAAAAAACGGCGACGGACAAGTGTAGCGACGTTTTTATTCTCCGCTCTGGATGTGACAAAAAAGAAGTACGGCGTGAATTCGAAGCGCGGGATTCGCTCGCTTAAGGAACTGGCTCGATTTATCGTTTTGCCGTTGCGGTGCGCGCGTGCGCCGGCCGGGGGCTCAATTAGCGAATTCAATTACCGGGGGGCTTATTGCTCGGGTAATTTTGCGGCGGCACGCGCCGACGACCATTTTTCTCGCGACCTCGGGGCGACGCCGCGACGAGCTGATAAATATGGAAATTAGACGAGGCCCGGCCCGGAGTTATCCCGAGGTCGCCTTCGTCGGATCATCTACGGCGAACTCCCCGATGCCCTACACACCTTGTTAGTGCGATGAAAGATAGATTTTTCCGTCTTCTCTCTATAAACCTACCTACTTGCGAATTCACGTATTTTTTTCGATTGACTGTTAGTCTCCCTACGGGCGAGTCCTCGATTGATCGTTTCATTCATGAGGGAATTACAATTCGTGAAACTTTTTTACATTATGTATCAATCAAATGTAAAAATGTTAGTCCTCCACGTTAAGGGTGTGCGAGACAAAAGGGGTGTTGAAAGATTCCTGTTTCAATTTTTTTCCTATGTAACTATGAAAAAAAAATTAAAAGAAGCAATTTGATTAGTTTTGGATCACCAACAAATGAATGTATAAATTTATTAAATGGATTAATGAAGTAATAATTAACATTTTAAATTTTCTAAGTACTCTAAATTTTGTTAATAAATACATTCTGATTTATTTTCTGACCTCAAGAATTAGGATAAGCACCTCTTTCATTTGTATTTTGTCTTTGAGAAAGAATATAAATAAAAAATATTTGCTTTTATCAGGTAAAAAGTGTTTATTAGTAACTAAATATTTTCCTAAATTTTATCAGCTGGTTCAGTAAAAAAAATAAATCAGTTTTCGTGAGTTTTGCTTTCCTAGGAGAATCTCCATCTTGAGCTAAATTTTCCATGCGATAAAAATGAAAAAAAGGCGAAATCTTGGCAGGCACTCGAAAATCTCGTATACGAGCCCCTTTGCCCTAACAAGATTCTCGTATTAATGCAGCATTTTCGAATAGCTACAAGAATTTTCATATTTTTTTTTGTTCTATAAATCTACGAGACGAGAGAAGGCTTTACTCCACACTTTCATTTCTTTCATTCTATTGGCTTTAAATTTAAGTTGGTGTACTATACAAAATCTACATGACAAATCGACTAAATTGTATTGAATAATCTCTTTATTACGTACGTATTTTTCTTTTTTTCATATAATCGTTTTTTATTATAAATTAATCTCGAAGGGATTGAAACTTCGAATCCGATTTAAGTCGTTCTCGATACTATTGACTCGATATCAGCGTCAAAGTATCTAAAAGCCGATAGCGATAAAGTTCGGGGCAGTCATTAGGGAAAATTAAAAGAAAACACATTTTCCCCGGGGGAGCGCGCGCGAGAATCGCTCGATAAAAGAACTCGGCGGAGCCCCGTAAAATTAGCCGGCCGATAAATCGAGTCAAGCAGACGTTAAGTGAGTTCGCGCGCGATAACTCCGTCATGTTTGAAATTTACACCAACGCGCGACTCCCCGAACTTTGAGCTCAGTCACCCCGAGGCTCGCCGCCTCACCTTAAGCGTCTTCGAATTAACTTTTTTAATAGCCGCTGGTAGACTTACGCTCGATTCGCAAAAGAAGACGCGAAATTCGCCACGGGGAAATTAATTAACGGCCGGTTAGCCGCGGCAGCTTTCCTCGGACTCGTCGGGACGATTAGCCCGCGGGAAGGATCGATTAATTTCGCCGCGCCGGCCTCGTTATAACGCGATAAAAAAAAGGAGAAGGAAGAGGGGCGAGCGCGAAGCGAAAGCAAAATTCTGTTTTCCCTCTCGTTTCGCCGTTGATCAGCGCGAGGATTCAATTAGCGCGGCGATCGCGCCCACCCCGCGCTGGAAAAGTGTACATCCGCGCCGCGAGCTTCGGGGGTGCAGTCGATCTATCATCGATCCCGGGGAGCCTCGACGGCGAGTGCCCCCTTCGCGAACAACGACCCGGATGGATTTCGCCGGGCGTCCGATTTTTACAACTGCTGCTAACGAGGGGGCGCGGAACGGGATGCCGGAGAAAGGGCGATAACGCCGGGTAATCGATTTTTTGTCGAGTGTAATCTTTTTCTACCGTTACGTGCTATTTATATTTATTTAAGGGCTGAGAGCGCTTTATCGTGTATTTAATTACGGAGGCAGCGAAAAGATCTTTTTGGGATTTGTTTTTAAAAAGGGATCCCTTTTGAGGTCAATTAGGAGGAACTTCAAATTTTTACTTTTGATTTGCGTACAACTTTTTTAAATTTATCAGAAAACTTCTTTTCTAAATAATTTTAATTATTTAGTAAAATAAAAAATTTTTTGCCGGGGATTAAAGTTCACGGTTTTCTTGCTTCCGAAGCTCTACCGCATTGTATAAAAAATTGTAAAGCTCTAGAAAAATTGAATTCTTAATTGCAAATGCCGTACTGGAGGTATGTTCTATAAATAAATTGAATTTGTTTGATTGTTCGAAAAATACAAAAATTTACTTGAAAAGGATCGAATAGTCGTATCTAGTCCAATATTCATTTGTTTTTACAGATTTACAAATTTATTTAAAAAAAATTGAAAAAAATATTGAAAGCTTTTTGTATATCTCGGTAGTAGAAGTATAAAAGAAAATACTGAAATCTAAAGCTCGCATACGGTATAATTGTTATGAAGAATCATAATATTGAATTTTGGAATTGTAGGTACAACGTTTATTTAAATTTTCCTAAATGTGGATAGAGATGTTTTTCTGCAATGAAATTTTGCACTAATAAATAGATTTATTAATTCACGCAGTATACCGAAGGGCATTAGAAAAATAAGATTGGAATGCGTATTATTCGATCTCTATGTAGATACTGTTTGTGCGGTTCCAAGATATACGGTGCATATGCCGGTGGAGATGTACACGGCGAATCCGATAAAAGGTCGTCTGAATGGATACGGTGTGCATCTACTTCCATTAAATATATTGCCGACGGTATCTCGCGCGCTCCGAGCCTGTTTTTCCCTCGCTCACTCCTATAGGCACCCCTCCCGGTAGGGGTCAACTTTTTTAAAATTCATGTATGCCGAAGCTCCGAACAAAAATGTGGGTCAATGGGAGGGTATAGGGAAGTCGCGCGCAACTCGCGAAATCCAGGCACTCGAGGGTGAAAATAAACGCACGGGAAAAAGTAACGTCACCTGAAGCGCGAGAAGATGTGATGTCACCAGAGACTTCAGATATAATAATAGTAATAATAGAAAAATTATCCTGACGTGGTATTTCTTATCTTCCTTCTTATCTCTAAAAATGATTTATCTTAATTTTAGAGATAGTTGATTGCAATTATTGCGATTATTGCATGATTAGGAATAAAAATTCAATCGACTTTTTTCAACGATTCCATAATATTTCCATAAATGGTGGAGTACTAGTAGCTTTTTTCAGCAACTCATAATTCGGATCTAATGGGGACTTATATAAATTGAAGCAGTAGACACGTTTGTGGGAAACATATAAAACTCAGAGTTCGCCTGGCGGTAAATGTACCAGTTAACGAGGCCTCATCGAATTTTATATCAGATGAGTTCACATTTAGTAATAATATACGCTTCAAACGTTCAAACGTAAACTCTTGCAGAACCTGGTAAATTTCAGGTATCATTCGTAAGATACCTTAAGTTTATCAGTTTTTAGAAGAGCTTACTTTTCTCTAGTGCTTAAAAAAAGGCAAATTAAAATAAGCCTTTTTTGAAATGTGCCTTTCCTCATTAGGAACGACGATATGTATACTTATAAACTAAAATATAATTTCTCCCATATTTTTGTAGCTCAGAAGAAGGCACTTATACCATTACCGAAACGTTAGCAAAATTAAATTAATTCAACAAACTTGGTTCAACTTAATCAGACAAAATATCTTTTACCCTTTATTAATAAAGAAATTGTAAATTGACTCCATTGATTAAAAAACCACTTATTTAAAAGTGGTTTACGAGTACACTGAATGAATAACGCAGCATCGATCGGAGGAGGGCCGCGCTGAAAAAAAAACTACAATCCGGGGAATTTGAGCATCATTGTCGAAATGGCCAGGCCATCCGTCGTGGCCACCATTTATTTCTCCGGAACTATACGCCGACCCTCCACCGGCACTCCGTCCGCTCTTTTATTTCCCCGGCGCCGCCCTACGGCCCAGCCTCATTAGCTGCAGCGGCGGCGGCGGCTGGAAGCAAGCAAAGCTTTCTCCGGGACAAAATAAGACGAAAAACGCGGAAAAGTCGCGAAAAAAAAGGGCGAGGCGAAAAAAAAAATGCTCGTCCCCGCGGATCCATCGGCGACTCCATCCTTTTTGCGCCTCCTTGGCAGCGCCGCGCGCGTGATGAACGGATATTACGAGCTCGCCCCTCTGATGGATCGTCGCTCCCATTTTGTTCTCTCCCATTATTTTTGTTTCGCGGCGGCGGGGTGGAGACGCTTCGGGGGCGGAGGCGAGAGGACGGATTATCAAAATTTAGCGGAGGCTATTTGCGCGTCGTCAAAGGGCCGGGGCTCTTAGCGCGTTTTACGCGACATTTGAAGCTCGCGCCATTGTAAGAAAAATTCTGTAGGAATTACTACTGCCGGCGCTGCTAGCCCCGTCGCCGCCTCACATCAAAGCGGAAATTTATCTTTGAAATGCGACGCGCGTTGAGCTGAAACGCTGCGTTTCTCTTTCCGCGAAATCGCGGCGCAGTTTTACGGAGTGCGAGATAAGACTGCGAAAGAAGCTGGAATATGAATTCATTACTTGAAAAATTGCGCGCATATCTCTAATAATATATTATGCTCTTTATTATTTATTTACTTTTTTTTTAGTTCGTTATATTGTAATTTATCTTAATTGTAATTATTCTCCAGCTAAGGAACTGGATTCTTGCAGAGAAATTAGAACGGGGTAAAGGACCAGGATTCCTTACCTATTACTTAATATTTTCCCGGTATTTTCCATAAGTGGCAACAAAATCTTACTAGGATTCAGATAGTTTCCCCTATCTTTTTCCTGATAATTAACAAATCTCTAACATTTTCTACACGAAATCCTTTCTAGCAGAGAAAATCTAAGATTTTATTGCCCGTTTAATGCCGATTCAAAATTTGATAAATCTAAATATAATTATGAATATTAAATGCGGCAATACATTTATTATTTTTTTTTTATAGACTAACAAACTCTGTTTCACAAGTTCAATCCTTAGTTTATTCTTTATTTTAATTCTAATCTCTACATGTTTGCATGTTTTTTTACTATAACTATATTAAATTAACACACTGATATAAAGGATTTTTAAAAATTTTAAAATACTGGATTCTGAGAGAGAATTACTTTCTAGAGATATGAAATTCAACTCTGATTTAATGACAAATTCCATTGCACGAGGAGAAAAATTTTGAAGAATTTCCTTTCATTTTTTTTTAGATTTATTTTTTACCTAAGAAATGCAGCTACTCTGTAGAAAATAAGAAATTTTTCCTAATTGATAAAGGAATGTTCCCTAAAATCTACGAGAAAGGAGAAATTCGTAAGTAGATTTTAGGGATTTTATTAAATGGGCAAATTTTCTTATATCTACATTTCTTGCGTAAAAGGCCAATCTTCTTAGAAAAATAAAGAAATAAATTCTGCAAATTTTTTCTCTCCGAGCAAAATTAATTTCTTGAAAATTAATTAGCAATTTTCTTCTCTTTAGAACAAGCAAGTTAAAAAATAATTCTTAAACCAAGTTCAAAAGAGTCTTAAGGAGATTTTCAAAAAGTGCAAAAAACAACCACAATGTTTAAATTGTTAATTAACTGTTATCACTTCACAAAACGACCACAACCTTCTTACTTAAAACTCCAAAGTGCGCAATTTTTTTCTAATTAACGATGCCCTTACGTAATTCGTCGGACCGTACCGCAGAGTCGGAAATAAATTTCTCGCGAGCCCCATTACGTCGAATTGGCGATCGTAAAGTAGTATCTCGTAAAATCGAACGAGTGCCGGCCGAGAGAACGAAGTAGATAATAGAGCGAGCACAATAATCGGGTTAAAGTGTTTACCATGATCGGCGGGGCCGAAGTGGCGGCAAAGTGCGAAAATGGGGGAGCCGCTCGCGCGACCGACTAAAGACGTTAACCGGCCCTCCCCTCCCCTCTCCATAGTCCGGCCTCTGGGCCAGACACATCGCGCGAGCGACCGGAAGTTAAGTAAAGCCGAATCAAGCGTGCCGCGAACTTTGCCCATTAATCTCGGACGCTTCGAAGTTGAAGGAGGCCGGAGCCGGTTAAGGGTGACCGATGAGCGAGAAATCGTTGCCGGCCTACGGCGCGCCCACACCTACGGTCGAAAAAGCGAGGAACTTCCCCGGAGAATAACTTTCCCTACGATGGAAGACGGTATATACCCGTCGCCTTGCCGCGGACGAAATTGAAGCGCCGGAGCCGGGGCAAAAAGCGAGAGACAGTAGTTCGCCGCCGTTTCCAGCAGTTTGGCGGGAATCGCTCCTCAATGGGTTTTTGGT
This sequence comes from Eurytoma adleriae, assembly GCA_900480045.1. Classification (NCBI taxonomy): domain Eukaryota; kingdom Metazoa; phylum Arthropoda; class Insecta; order Hymenoptera; family Eurytomidae; genus Eurytoma; species Eurytoma adleriae. The sequence goes on along the minus strand of UXGC01000574.1, from coordinate 50,829 downwards.
CAGGCGCGGGGCGAGCGGGTTACGCTCGCCCCGGCGGGAGGAAGAGATTTCTTCTGGCAACTACCCGCCGCTCGTAGATTCGATGACTGGCGGAATGGATGGCAAGATCCATATCGCCGGAGCGTGCGCCCCGCGACTCCTCTCCTCCCTCCCTTCGTCCCGGGAATCGGCGGAAATATCGAGAGCAGTCGTAGACTCCCCCCCCTTTCCACCCCGCCGGGTCTTCAGCTTCTTCTCCTCGTCATTCCATTATTTCAACTGGAGTTTCTTATGTAGGTTAAGAAGCCGGCGCGCCGGGGGGGAGTAATTGCACGAAATATCTTATTGACGCAATCCCTCTCCGACGGCTGGTATCTCTCTCCTTCGCCCTGCCCCCCCTCCGACTCGGTGCGCCGCGATTCGAGAGGGAACGGAGGGCTGCAGTTTTTATTAAGGATGGCTTTTTTGCGCTGCCTGAATTGATTCCCCGTCATTATTGGAGGATACTTTAGTTAACGTATCTTGCCTGTTGCTCATTTCTCATTCAAATTAAACATATTTATTTTGGAGTAAGCGCTGCCGGGCACGGTATCGAGTAATGGATGACTTTATCGTGTTATTTTCTTATTTATTTAAAGTTTTTTGTTACTGTTTTTCTATAAGATATCTTCTTAGGTGATAGTTCAATTAATAAATAAATTTATAGCAATCGTTTTATTTAAATATTTTAACATAAGTAATATAAAATTATTATAAGATTACATTGATTTAAAAATTATTTATAAGTAATCCCTAAGAATTATTCACTCCTTGTAATCTTATTTAAATAAACGACTTTGCAACCGCTTTTTAATAAATGTGGAATTTATAATTCCTTAATCGATGATAATCGACAAATTCAGTCTCAAAAGCTAATACATCATTATGATTTTTTAATTATAAATGACTGAAAACTACAATTAATCTATTTGCAGCTAAGAATTAATTAGATTTTCGATGTTATTTTTACCAACAATTTAAAGATTTCGACCATCAGATCTCGGGAGTAAGTTGTAAAATAATTCGAGTCTCTGAATGAATATTCAAAATTTTTTGAACACTCGAATTATTTAAGCCATGTATCAATTATTATATTTACCGTTAGATGGAAGCTGGTTATGTTTCTCACTAACGGATCTGCTGCCTCATTTTTGTATAAATGACTAGGCGCTGAAGAAATTATAAAAAAAAATCATGTAATTGTCGAAAAAACCGATTGAATTCTTAATTCTTAATCATGTAACCATTGAAATCAAACGTTACTGAAATTGTTTAAAAAAAATGGTGTAAAATAAGATTAGTTTTACTTTGCATAAACTTTATTTTTTTATTTACGGAACTACTGTTATAAAAACGATTACTTTACATTAAAGTGTGGGCGTGTAAAACAACCAACACAAGTTTCATACAAAAATTAATATTTATTAACCAATATATTAATTGGTTGGTCTCTACAAAAGCTCTACGTCAGAAATAGTGATTTATTTTACAAAGCCTTTCAATTCAATTTCACAAAGACAGCGCATACCTCGAACAAAGCATCGAAATCTAGCGGTTCGCGCGTAAAAGTAATCAGCGGTAAACATCGCGCGAGCCGGAGTCCTCCCGCGCTCCGCAGTAAAAGCCTCCTCCGCGCGGCGCGGCACCGCAGCTCGTTCCAAAACTTACAGATGGCCAGATTATCTCTGACGTTAGCCCGAGCTCTCCCACGCACGTCCGTCCGCGCGATTTCGCTCGGCTCCTTTCGTCCCCCCCCCCCTACCCACCCCATTCTAAACTGCAATTCGTTTGTTTCACAGATAAACTCGTTTGGGCGTGGCTCGCACGCGGCCCGCTTAATTGAAAGCCTGGACTGGACAGCGCCGGGCGGAGGACACGCGAGCGGACGCACCGGCAGGTGCCGCGCGGAAAAAAAAAGAGTCGAGAGCGAGCGCGGCACCGGTGAAGTTGACGGAGTGGCCTGGCCGTGCGATGAGACCCCCGGCGGCGGGTCAGCCGGCGCCGTTGGATTATGGATCGTCGGGGCTTCCGACGACGTCTAGGGAGCGATCGTGACACGTCGGCTGCGGTCACCGGCCCTCCGCCCCCGCGATAATTAGTCGCGATGATGCACGACCCGAAAGTTTCGCGCGAGCGCTGACTAAGTGCGCCGCCTCCTGCTACGCCGGCGAAATTTCAGATGAATACATACGCGGGCGACACTGCTCCTTCTGCCTAACGTCAAAGGTGTTTTGGCGGCTTACTCAGGGCCTCGATGGAGCGCGCAGCAGCCTAAGTGTTTTTAGATACCCGTTTTAGATGCATTTACAAGGTTATCTACTGTCCTTTTTGTAGATTATCGGTGTGATAGAGTCAATTGACCCCCTTAAAGTATATTATATAAAAAAAAAAACTTTAAACGAGTCGCGGAAGAGGGACACTGTTGCGTCCGGTGAGAGAAAGAGAGAAAGATGCCCTTGGCCGTTGCGTTCACGAGTTGGCGCTTTAAATTACGAACGAGTGCCCTGTAATTCGTCACGGTGTGTGGTCTGGGGCGAATCCTCGGCTACATCGGCGGTAGGCCGGTGGGCGCCGCCATGTCGCAGCCCAGCTCAGGTTCCGGTTTCAGCATCGACGGTACGACCGGCCAGACCAAGCAGGACGAATCGAGCCAGGGCCGTCAGAATGGCCGCGCGTCAGCCGACATTTTGGCCGACGTGCCCAAGGCCGATCTCTCCAATGGCTTCGAAATTCGCCACAGCCAGCCCCGCTCGCAGCAGATGGAGTCCAACAATGACTCCCAGAGTAATCATCAGCAACAGTCGAAGAATCAAATGTCTCAACAGCAGCAGCAGCAACAACAATCGCAGCAGCACACGGACGAACCACCACGGCCTCCGTCCGTACCCGTTCTTCTCACTCATCCACCGTACCACGACAACATAGTGATCGACAGGGTGCAGTACGTCTCTCAAGCTGGAGCTCAGGGGATTCCCGTGCAATACGCGCCGGAGTACGTAATCGCCGCCCCCGCGGACTCCCTTCAGTACTCGCAAATACACAGCGCCATGTATAATGCACCGCCGGGTCAGTACGTCTCGCGAGATCCCAGTCCTTTTAGGGACTCGGGCCTGTACACGCAAAACGTGGCGTTGGCGAGTGCCCAGCCTACTTACGTGCAGCAGCCACCGCAAACGCAAATGCCTTCGCAGCAAGCCGCAGGCCAACCCCCGACTTACTACGCCAGCAAAGGCATGGGTCTCCCACCGCCGGTGGCCGCTGGATACGTTCATTTCGCACCGCAAATTCATTACACTCAGTATCCTCAAACAGTGATGAACGCAACACCGTACAGCGGGCAGAAGAGCATGTACCCCCCGCCGCAGTACAGTCAGCAGCCGACGCAGCAGGGATCCTCGGCTCAGCACTCGCCTAATCCTCAAAGGTTTTCTCAGGAACTGACGTATCAGGGTCAGCCGATTATACAGCCTATAGCTCAAAATGTGGGGCACGCGGTGCCCGCGGAAAGACCCTCGCGTGGTCCTAAGCCTATGGTACCACCCCGAGGAAATTCCAGAATCACTCACGAATCGGGTCATCGTAAATCAGCGAGCGTGGATGTTCCTACCGCGCAGAAGCCCAAGGGGGAGGAGGGAAACGCCAGCGAAGGTCAGTCCACGCAAGACTTACAGCATCAACAAGTGTTGGCAGGCCAGGAGAATCAAGATAGGCGTTATCTGGCATCGATGAATCAAAACCCGCGTACGAGGCAAGACGGACTGTACGTGGAAGCAAATGGGGAATCCTCAAGAGAGCAGACTGCCGGTGGCGAGGCAGCCAACAATGATCGTGGAATTTATGTATCAAGATCCGAGCACAGAAAATCCGTCTCCGTTGATGTGACCAGCAGCTTTCCGAGACGCAACGACACGATAACATTTACATTCCCCGGGGATGGTAATGTACAGCATGCTAATGTACAGCAGGATCCTATGCTAATGGCAACCCGGAAGCCTGTCACTAGTACGAACATTACCGACAACAAACCCGTAGAAATAAATTCTTCGAATTTCCCGTCTGAGCAGAGAAGGGTAGAAATTAATCCGGGGCTTCGTATGTCTCCAATGCCGATATTGCCTCCGTTGTCTGTAGTATCGAAAGGCATACTCGTCGGTGGAGAAAGGAAGTCCGTCGAGTGGAGCACTTTAAATCCTAATCAGCGTATTGTAGTTCCTCAAGAGAATAGAAGATCAGATTATTTTGAAGAGCATCGACGTTCTCCGATGACTATAGATGGTAAGCGTTTCGAAGAAATTCGTAGGTCCCCCATGACCTTTGTACCGATTCGCGATTCGAACGCCCCTGACTGCATAAATCAAAAGAGCCCAAATAATTTGGCAAATCAAAACTTCGAAAAGACCAGAGCGGAATTAGCCATGTGGGCGGAACAACGTCAACGGCAGGAACTGGAAACTAGGCTGATGCAGAATCGCGAACCTATGTTCACCACTAGTCCTAGATCCCGTAATCACTCAGAAGAACGAAGACCAGACAGTAGAAGTTACATGCACGATAAGGATGCTAGAATGTCTGTTCCTCCATCAGCGTTTCAACCAATTGCAAACATCAGTCAGAGCTCTATAATGGAACAGCGCCGCCATTTACGACACGTCAGTGCCGACCTGACCAAGCACATGGAGCTTACAAGAAAAGAATTTGACGATCAACCTTTGACAGGCTCCGTCGTCAATCTCGGCACCACTTCAACATCGACATCGACCGCTAATGTGATATCCCGCGCGAGTCCAAATATATGCTATCAGTATCCTGCTCTCAGCGAGGCAAAATTGGACTCCAAAATGTCGCTGTCCATAGTCGGCGATTTTAACGAAGCACCCTCGAAGCCTCTTGAACAGGTCGACCACATAATCCACAGCCACCGCAAGAGTCAACACTTGCAATCGAATCTCTTGAGCGCTGGTAAAAATCAGGAGAACGCCCAAAATCACTCGGATCAATCGAACGATAAAGCGGACGCCCAGCAAACGCAATTACTGCACAACCAGCAGAGCATCGACTTCATTTCGGAGAAATTAAGCCAGTGCGAGCGGCAACAAAGCGATTTGCATGCGAAATTGCAGTCCCTCCAGAGCCAGAACGAAATTCTCGACAAAGTGGCGCAATTCCAGTACCAGCACAGCGACCTGCAGGCGCGCATGCACACCCTGCAGCTGCAGAGCCAGATAGCCGAGAAGCTGAGCCAGAAGCAGAACTCGGAGTTCTCCCAGTCGCAGTCGAGCAGCAGCAACGACGACCAGGAGCAGACGAACAAGATCATACTGAACCAGTGCATCAACGCCTCCAGGCAGCTCTACCAGCAGTCCCTGCTGCCGACCAACCCGCAGGGCTGCCACGCCTCCGAGCGAAACTCGCCGCGGCTGCAGTTCCAGCAGCCCCAGGACGAGTCGGACCTCAACGAGTCCATTCAGATACCCAGTATCTCTCAGATGCCGCTGCCCAGCCTCTCGCAGTTCGATCGCGCTGACATCTTGTCGAGGAGCACGTACGCCCAGCTGCAGCGAATGCAGTCCTCCGGCGATAGTCTCGACGGCGCGCCCTGCTCCCAGATGAGCTTATCTTCGATGGGCAGCATGAACTTCACCGGAACTTTGAAGAAGATACCACCGGAGAAGCCGCCGAGGACGTCGCTCATTGCTCAATCGCCAGACACGGAGGTAATCCTGCGGGGCGTGATTGTGCATGACTTTTAATCGGGCCTCTTTTACGTGTCTTATCTTTGTACTTCAGTTTTTATTTGACTGTTCATTGTTTTATTTAGTGTAATTACTAGTTGTAATTTCTTTTATCTTATTCATTGCAGGAAATCAATGTGCATGAAATTGCAAATGTACTTTTTACTTATAATTTGTGAATGCATTTGTATTTTTGTTTATATTACCCTTGAATATTTTTGGTTTCTTATAGAGGGAGCTTTGTGACGCTGAAAAAAAGTTTATTTGCGTGTTTGAGCATAGTAGTTCCCAGCTGGTGGCCAGATTTAGAAGCGCTATAAGTTATAATAAACAAAAAACACAACCCCATACTCCAAACTTCAAATCAGCGATGCTTCAAAATTATTTAATTATGTCATAAAATAAATGTTATATAAAAAAAATATTATGAAACTCACGATACTACGTAAATATAGTTTGATCTTACCTTACCTGTGCATACCACGTGACCTATTTTAACTTACAGATGCGACTATACCGCTCCATGTGGGATTTGCACACGCGAATAGAAGATTGTTTTGAATCATTTGAAGTCCAAATACTCTATTTTAAAAAATGTGTGCATGTGTGTGTAATGCAACAACCTTTTTATTTTTCGATTTATAAGTTATCAAAAGAATCTTTCATTTTTATCGATGTTTTTATTTTGCCATTGTTCAATTTCATTAAACTTCTTAAAACACACTGATGAAAATTTGTTTTGCCGTGTTGCAGAGTAATCGAAGTCAACCCGCCATCGGCCTGAAGCACACTTCGAAGGCGAGGGTGAGTACCTTTTATTCCATTGAGTATTCCGCACAACAAGAGAAAGCTGTCGCATATTTTTTAATCTCCCTTTGACGAAAGACCCGTGCGCTCGCGCGCCCGCGCGCCGAAAAAAAGGCCACAGGCGGCACAAAGCCAAAGCGCACGCGTTCCAATCTAAAGTTTTTAACGCTCGCGAGTGCAGCGCGAGCTTTTCCCTCTCCTTTGGCGCTCCCCCGGTGTTTGAGATTCAGTGTCGCTTTCGATGGGATTTTCTGACCGGAAAACCCCTTTCCCGAAAGTAAATTCCGCCCCGGCTGCAATAGTTTCCTCCCGCTCCCTTGTACGTGGACAAAGCGAGTGACGTCGGGGCCGCCGAAAGACAGAAGGAGACGGAGAGGGAGAGAGGCGAGGGCGGAGACGCCGGGGGAAAAGGGGGGCGCGAGGCGAAAGAGGCTGTCTCGCTTCGCGCGCATCCGCTGAATGCCGGCGTAAAACACTTCCGGTTCACGTACGACCCCCTCCCCCGCGTCCGGCGAAAATTCCAGTGCCGTTTAGGCGGGCATCGCCTGACGCATCGCGCAAAACGCCCGCGTATCTCTGGCTCTCGTCGGCCGCGTCTCGTCTTTCGGCTAAAATATTACATTTTCGGCACGCGAGCGTCGCCCCGCGCTTGATCCCTCTCTTGCTCCTTTTTTTTCGGAGCTTCCGATGGACTGTCACTTTCAGTCCTCGGCCGTGCAATTACATTGCGGTGCTGCAGAGAATTTCAATAGGAACTTCATCTCATGGAGTTGGCCGTGCTATATTACATCCAGGGATTGGTAAATTTTTTAGAGATGGTCACATATCAAAAAATGTTGCACAAAAGGTAGACCGTGGGTAACTTTATAACCAGTTGTCAGTGGAGTAATCTCATGGAAGTTTTTCAATGTCAGAAGCAGAAATAATTTTAAAATTGCAGAAATTTCTTTTTCCTTAAAATAAGGTGTACATGAAAAAGTATAAATGAAATTTAAATGGAGATCGATAGTTAATTTGTAGTAAAGTCCGTAAACACTTTTATTTGTTGAAACAAAAACTGGTTGTTTACCCTCAATGCAGTTGTTTACGAAGAAAAAGCGATGGTTTTATTAAATCAATTACTAAAACTTTTAAAAAGCTTCCCTGAAATACCATCATAATAAAATTTAGTAATTAATTAACTCAATAAAACAATCATTTGTTCTTCAAATACTTTTAATTATTCCCAAGTTTTCTAATTTTCAATAGATTCCTAAGGTAACAAACAAAAGTTTATGCAATTTACTCCGCAATTGAATTTCTTTGTGAATTGAGATACGCAGTGGTTTTTCTTTAATTTAAAACGATATTGCAGTATTGGAAATTGAACTGTACGGATTTTGAAATCCCATGCACCTTCCGCGCTGCTATAATAGAATCGCAGTATTTTCCATTATTAAGGGTATGCAGACATTCCGTATTATTGAAATTTCATGCATCGACCCTAAAACTATACCTATACCGTACTTATTAAAGTGTCATTACCCACAGGTTGGGTTATTATAATACATTCGCATAGAATAGCAGCCAGAACCATTAAAATGCAGCGCAATAATAACAGTACAGCGGAGTGCGGTTTCCACTAGAATTTCGTGATTTTGTATCATTTGCATTGCGCCGAAAAGAACGGCGAGAACGGTGTAATTTGGAGTTAATTATTTTTTTTTGCGGATGCCCCGCTTTAAAAAAGCTCCAGCATTTTAGCGGGTTTGCGAAAGATTTAAGAGAATGAGCTTTTCAATCCCGGCACTTTTAAATCTAATCCTAATCTGATCAAAGGCATCCGATAAAATGTATCCTCTAATCCTTTGATATAAAGCTTGTCTGAGGATCCTCAGATGGATAAATAGGACGTACAATTTGTCTCCCTCGAGTGTGAACGAAACCCGCAGATTATTTTCTTATCAAGCGATTCGTTTTATCAGAAAGTTTAAGTAAATAAATTAAGTTTTATATGTTTTTTATTATCAATTTAAATATATTTGATCTTTTTTTTTAAATATTTATGGAAGAATACATTTTAATTTAATTAATTTTAAATTTCCATTTATTCTTGTACTTTCAACATTTTGAAAAATTTCTTGGTTGAAAAATATTTTACTTCACAAGATTTTATGAGAATATAACAATTCTATACATCTCATGTGAAATAATTAAACCAGGCTTGAAATTTAAAAAAAAAAAGAAAAAAAAACGATGGCGTGAAATTTAAAAATGGAAACGCTCCAGCATTCAGAGCCGGCGGAACCGGAGCCAACGCGACAAAAGAGAGAAGTGAAAAAAAAATTGTTCTATTTTTATCATCGTCAAAGCCGCTTACGTCATTTCACCACCGCCGCGGTGGCTTTTCCGCCATTTTGGACTCATCCGATCATGACAAGTTAATGTTGCCGAAAAGCCGACAGATGTGTGTCAATTAAAAAGTACGAATTTGATCTGGACAAACCAAAAGCCGGGGCTACTCGCAGAAAGCGACGTTTCGTAAGACCAAACCTATTTCAACTAACATCTAAATTGCAAAAAGAGAAAAAAAAACGGGAACTATCGAGTACGATCCTCTTGCCACGAACTCCACATCGAAGTGCTATTCAAAATTGTAGAGTGCTATTGAAAATTTCAAAACTTTTGCTGTTCGAAATTTTAAGCCCCATTCAGAATTTTTAATCTATCAACGTAATTTTAAAAGTATTTTAGCGGAAACTTTTTAAAATCTATTTTACACAGGGGGAGTTCAAAAAAATCATTCTACTCGAGTGAAAAATCACACTTTTTGAGAAAAAACTGAGCCACTCGACGTTTGTTTAGCACAAAGGTTACTTTTTTCGCTTGAATTGAGTAGTTTTTCATTCAATTATACCATATTTTGAAATTTTCTTTAAATTTTCTTCATTTATTGCGAAAAACATTTATTAACAAGTTTCATTGCAAATAAAGTAGGGGAGAGCAGGGCATAGTGGACCGCGCCCACAATTTTTTAGAGCAGCATTGCGGGCCTTTACGTATAATTGGTACGGAACCTCAAGCTTAGGGGTTGTAGATCAAATTTATAATATATAATTGTTATATTTTATATAGATATATAATTGTTGTATATAGTAATACATTAATGTAATTAATGTAATTAATGTATTACTATTATTATTATGCTAATTTCCAACGAGAATGTCGAAAATATCGACTCTTCTAGATTCTATACTGAAATTATTCAAGATTAAATCACTTTTATTCACTTGAAATTCACTGAACTAAATCATGTTCATTTTGCAAAAATGATTAGACTCAATAGAAATGAAACCTGTAGTACCTTTAGCAGTGATTCTTACGTTTAAGTAGAACAAGTCAATATGCGATCAGACGTACATTAGTTTATCCGGGTTTAGAAATATCGTAAGGTCGAAGGTGTAATTTTTGTTATGAAAATAAAGAAAAATATAAAAATAGTAGTTAAACTAAATTAGTTCCAAATTAACAGTGCATTAACTAAAAAACGGTCTAGATTAATGTAATACATTAATTACTATGATATTCTTCCAAAATGCTTTATTTTTAAAATGAAACTTCTTAAGAAATGTGTTTCACATAAAATGAAACATAATTAACCGGGTGGTCCATTATGCCCCGAAGATTTACATTGCCCCATGACCCGCTATGCCCCACACTCCCCTAACCATGTGCATATTTTCAGTAGACTAGAAAAAGAGTGCAAATCCGCGATAACGAACTCTTTCAAAACTGAATTTAGTTTCTACAAGAAAAGATCGAAACATTTTAATATATTACTTTTATGAGATTCTCTTAAGTGTAAAATAACTTTAAAAAGACATCAAAACATTCACTTTAATCTAATCCACATGTTTACGTTTAGCTACCCCACTACGTAGCTAGTACACGTACATTCCGATGTACATTGGTTCCGAAAGGTTTCCGGAAAGCTCGAAGCGGTTACATAAGAATCCCTAATGAAGGAGGACGTTAAGCATCGGGGCCTTGGCGAAATCCCCGTGAAAGCGGCTACTAACCTCCCGCGCGTCCCTAATCCCTCCTAAAATCAATTTATCTCCGGGGGTGTAGCAGCCCGCGCGGCGGCGATCCCGTCGCCGCAGCGTCACCGGGCCGAGCGAGCGAGCGAGCGAGACAGAGACACCGGGGGCTCTCCGCCACGACCGCGAATAATAATTCGCGGAGGGGGTAGGAGTGTCCTGGTTTCCGCGGGCCAGAAATCACGGGGAGGCGCGCGTTAAGTGGCTACAGCTGTACCGTCGCTGCTCGGTACGTACACAATGTTGCCGCGCGCGGCCGGGGGCGGGGGAGTCCTCCAGCGACGAGCCCCATTATGCCGCGGCACTGATCTCCCCCGCGCAATGGCTAATTAAATGTACCCCTCGCTTCTTTTTTTTCGCGTCTGTTTTTCTCCTCTTTTTTTTCGTCGAGCGGCTTTTTTTATCCACTCCGACGTCATTAACGTTCGCTGCGATAGTACAGCCCGAGCTTCGCTATCCTCACCGGAGAAGCCGGGGATTTACTCTTTTCTTTCTCTTTTTTTTTATGGAATATACACTTTTTAACCGTTTGAAATATTCGTTGGTGGTGGGGGGGTGGTACCGAGTGCGCGACTGTGCCTCTCTGTAGCTCTCGGCAAATAATGGAACGCGTGCACTCGAAAGGGGCGGTAACGCGGCCGCGATGTACGGCTACCGAGATACACGATGGATAGTGCATGGAGCGGGGGAAAAAGCTTCATATTACCCGGGATTTGTTTTTAGATTTATACCGGATTTATCGGGGCTTTTCTTTTGATTTTCAAACGCGCCTCTTCTTTAACATCCCGCGGCTGCTTTTTACGTTTGTTTTTATCTTTACCGCGGATGACGCGCGGCATCCTGCATATAAAATCTCTAATTAACTGCGCGAAGTAGCACAATGCGCCCTCTTTTATTTGCTCTCCTCTTTATTTTCAACTTTTTGCTTCGATACGCAGCTCTCGCGGCGCTTCGTTCCGCGGCGCAAAAGTTGCCTCGCGAAACGTTAAATTCTTGAAGAAGTCGCTAAATGCACTAAAAAGATCAACAGGAAGGCACTGACGAACGTAAAAAATTTAAGCATGTCATTTTCCGCGGCGTAAAAAAAACTTTACTGTGCATCGTAAACCAGGGCAATCTTCTCTGCCATCCTCGTTTTTTTCCCCCTTCGATATTACGGCCGTTGCATTTAATTACGCATGCAAAATATAAAAATGATAAAAGAAGCGTACGGTCTCCCCTACTAAAACACACCAGTAAGGTACTCAAACAAATGTCTCGGTACTTTACCGCGCAAAAATTTTAAATTCAATGAAGCTCCACTTGATGCCCTATAATCAACTCAGCTCAACGAACCCGGCAGTGAATAAATAAAAAAATAAAAGTCGCAGTCAGTACAACGTCCAAAAAAAAAAGCGAAATCCAAACAAAAAGAAGCCCGCGCTCCAATAAACGAAAAAGGGTCTGAAAATTTCGACCCACCGTTTCCCCGAGCCGGTACACACACGACGGCGGCGCGCAAACGTTTCCCCCGTCGTCGCGTACGAGTGAGCCATTCACCCCGGGCGCGACGGAGAGACAGCGACGTGCATTACCGTCGAACTTCCAGATGACGACGTCGGGCGCCGCGTGTCTCCCATACCAACTACCCCGGGCGCATCGAAAATCCCGAGCCTCTCTATCATCCCTCGTCCCCTCCACCCCCACCCCCGCCATCGATTTTCTTTGTTTTCACTGGCGAGCGCGCCAAGAGTCACGAGCGCCCCACGGCCGATCGGGCGCGCCGAGAGATCTTCCGGCCCTCCCTTTCCTGTCTTTTTCCTCCCGCCCGCAAGAAGGAACCAGCCAGTTTCGATCCACGGATGCGCGCGCTTACGTGTGTGAATGTCTGACCGCATGCGAGTCCATTAATGTGGGGGCTAATATGGTCAGTGTACAGTACGCACGTGTCTATGTGTATATGTGTTTTCGAGAGTTTGTGAGCGTGCCCTAATGCGTGGAAATGTATTTGTGTGTATCTGTCTGTGGTGTGTGGATATTTAAGAATGTTTGTGTGTTCACGCGTGTGGTGTTTGGATATACCTAAGTAAGTTTGTACTACTTGAAATGTAACTTATTAGTGGGCAGTGGCGCGTTTAGATGTACTTGCGTGTTTGTGAATAATTTCGTGTTTGGGAATAATTACGTGTTTGTGGATAATCTCGAGTTCGTAGATAATTTCGTGTTTGCAGATAATTTTGAGTTTCTAGATTATTTCATGTTTGTGAATAATCTCGTGTATGTAGGTAATCTCGTGTTTGAGTATATAATTTCGTGTTTGAGGATAATTTTGTGTTTATGTTACTTACGAGTTTGTGTGCACTGCGGTGTGTTTATATCAATGCCATATTTATGTGTTTTTCATGTTATTGTGACTTGCGGGTTTAAGGGTATTTCGGGGTTTGTGTGCACTAATTGCGCGTTTGCACGTGGTCGTACGTTTGTGCGTAATAGCGCGTTTGTGCGTAATAGTCTGTTTTTGTGCAACTGTGTGTTTGTGTGTACTTTCGGGTACGTGCGTACTTACAGGTCGTGAGTACTTGCGGGTACGTGTGTACTTGCGATTTTGTATGTAATTGCGTGTTTGCATGTAATTGCGCGTTTGTGTGTACTTGCGTGTTTGCGTTTAATTGCGACTTTGTGTGCACTCGTGGGTATGTGAACTAGCGTTTTTGTGCGCACAAACAGGTGTATGTGCATAGTTGCGCGGCGCGCGCGCGCGCGCGTGTGTGTGTGTGTGTGTCTGTGAATATGAGTGTGCATATGCGTGTGTGTGTGAATACGCGAAGAAGTGGGTGAGCTCGCGAAAGTTCGCCGAGGCTCTGCACATCCGAGTGGAAAAGTTTACCGGGTACCTAGTCTCGTTCCGTCGCCGGCCGGGCAGTTTTGTTTCTCGATCCGTAATCGAGGCGCGCGCGCGCGTATATGCGAACTCGTCGCGGAGTTTTAAAGCCCTGGCGGATGGGAGCTTTGAGGCCACTGCGAGCGCGAGAGGCGTCTTGGAAGCTCGCGTGCACGCCGGTGTAACCCACCGCCGCCGCCTCCGGGCGATCCGATCGATTTTCAATGTTTGCCCCGGCGCGCGTTTCTTTATCGCGCCGTACGACGCGTAATTACGACGGATGGAAGGAGTCCTCCAGCGGGCGCGCCGCTCCGTTAATGGAAAGCAAGCGGCGCGATCGCAGTGCCAATATTTTGGCTCGTGCCGCGCGTGTTTCGTGAATGCCGGCGGGAGGGGGGGCGGAGGAGGCAACGGAGGGGAGGAGTGGATCGAGAAAAATGTGGGAAACGCTGATGTACCGCTTGATAACCATTAGCCGGGATTTGCGGGGCTGAGCGGAGTGCGGATGAGCTCTCGACGGACAGGCGCAGGGGGGACGGTTGAAATATCGATAGTGGCGGCGATTTTTGAAGAACAATTTCATGTTTTCGCGGAGAAACGAATGTCTGGCTGTCCATTAAGTGGCGGTCGTTAATAATGCTTACGAGCGTATCGGCTACAAATAGAGGAAATCAATACGAATTAATCAGATTTTCTTATTTTCTTCGCGACGTTTCGTTGGCTTTTGTATATCATAAATTCCGGCGTAAAAACGAGCGAGAATTTGTAAAGATTTGAAACTCAAGTATTTTTTGCAAGTTATTGTTCGAGATAAATGGCACTTTCCTGTAGGAATTGTAAGCTAAAAAGTGAAGTAAAACAAAAGAAATTATTTAAATTTATAGAACAGTAAAGGCGACTTAAAAGTCTACACCCGTAAAAGCTCCAAGTTTAAAAGCACTCACTATTGTGTCGCTAAATTTATCAGAGAAAGTTTTTTCATCGCCGGAATCTACATACGCAATTGATTTTTCCGAGTCAAACGCCCGTAGATCCGATTTCCATTAATCGCGGAATATATAATGCCATTAAAAAAGTGCTTCCAAATCAATTCTATGAATAATGAATCCCATTATTCAAATGAAATCGCCCGTCAGCCGAGCAACTGTCTCTTATAAAATCGAGCGACCGCGCCTCGCTTTATTTATCTCGCCTCCGCGCCTCTCGCGACGGTACATTTAACGTACCGCGAAAAAGAAGAAAAAAAAATGATTCGCAGGGTAAACCCGCGAACGTCGACGCGATTTTGAATCCGGAGGAAGGCTCCTTTGACGCGGAGATGGATTTTAGCCGCGCGGAGGTGGGAGGCCGTCTCCTCGAGGGGTACAAAGAGGAGAGCGAGCGAGCATTTTGCGCGGCGTTTCTTGATCCTGCCGCCCGATCGTTTGTATTCATTCCCTCTGGACTTTAATCCTTCCGATTCGATCGGCGTTCTTTGGGCGTCGGATTTGTCGGGGAGAGCTTACGCGCCGCGCCGACTCATCCGCTCTTTGTAGACTTGTTTATATCCACGAAGTACGCCGGAGTACGTACAGAGTAAATTTACCTGCAGGAGTTGGTGTACAGAATTAATCTGGAAATGTGTCGTACTGCTTTTATCGGGGGGTTATTCGTTTCGCGTGTACATAAACTACTTTTAGATCAGTGACTTGCAGTTTAATCAATTTGAAGTGAATTTATAATTTCTTATTTAATTTATTAATCATCCAATCCAATTGTGAAAGAGTAATTAATTATTGGGATTTGAATATAAAAAATCACTATCAACTTCAAGTAATCTACATAGATTGTTAAATAATAATTATAATTTGGAGGGATAGCCGTTAACTAGATTTTCGATGATTTTTTATCGTCATTTTAAAGTTTTCCAGTTTAAGACGGTTCGAGTCTCTTAATTCATTGAATATTTCAGTTATTTACATCGTGCATTTCGCTCAAAGTGAATTTATTTAAATTACAACGTGATCAGGCGTCCATACAGTGCGTAATTTTTGTTAGTACATTTTATCGCCAGATGGACTTTGAGTCTGACGTGTATCCCACTAACGGGTGTCCTGCCTTTTTTATATAAGTCACCGTTAGACCCAAATTATTAAGCGTCGAAGAAGGCTACTAGTGCAGTACCATTTATTAATTATAAAAAAATGATGTAATTCTTGAAGAATAAAAATCGATTGAATTCTTGGAATAATTGCAATTAAATGTTACTAAAATTACAATGAATAATCTCCCGACATTAACATACCTTCCTTAATAGATAAAAATACTAATAATATGAGTTTAAAATGTATTATTATTTATTACTATGAATATAATTTTTTATCGTTGATGATTTTATTGCATATTTCATAAAACTGACTTTTAAAGTCTGGTCAATGTTAGTATCACGTGCAACATTTTTCATAAAATTTCATTGTACTATTAAAGTTTCTTTCAAGCGAAACTTGCCACCTACACAAAAGCCCGCTTTATACAAAACCATATATAACCTTTAAAAGATTTTTTAAATGTTTGAATAAAGAAAAAGCAGTACACTGGGTTATTAAAAAATGATACATTACCTAAATAATTTGAAACATCAGCGACACATATTTCAAACCAATTCCATTAAATTTCGAAGAAATTAAATCCTTCGTAGTTTTTCAACTGTAAGTAATAAACTAAGATTAAAAGTATCCTTTGTCTGCAATTGCGAATTCCTTTTTTCATCGTCATAAAGTATGCAATTACGTAAAACCGCTTCAGTGTAAAGGTGAAATAGGTTGAGATATGAAGGAAAGCGACAGTTAAAGTATGCAGTATTTTTCGCAGGAGGCATAAAAATTTAAAGCGCAGTTGTGAATCGCGAAAAGCTTGTTATACCACTCTACACTACAACGTAACCTAGTACCCATATAAAGCTCCATGTGTTGCTAATATAAAAATATTTATTTTCGCGCAACTTACAAAGACACACAGCGTCGGTAAATTGCCAGAGCATTTCTCTCAATTTGACGATATTTGCATGCAAATGTAACCATTAATTCATACGTTTCTTCGCGTGTAAATATCCAAAAAACATAGAGATGGAGCAGGCATCCCTGTAGTTTCGTTTATATTGACCGTGGAACGATGTTATTATTGCAACTGTAAATGTTTGCCCGAAATAGTCCAACATCGCGTATCCATCATACATCACCGCGGCGCGCGCGTGCCGTTAGCGCGGCAACAAATTAAAGCTCGATTCTTCTTCGACAGTCCCATCCCAGTTTTTATCGACGAAACAGTTTCAATTTAAATCCACATCCACTTTTTTCCCCCGCCGACTGTTTACGGGACGACCAAACGTTTAATCAAATCGTAAGTCACGAGTTAACTAAAAAAGCGCAGCAATCACTTCCGAGGGGAGAGAGAAAATCGAATTTTTGTTGCTTGTTGTAGGAGAGAGCCTGATCTTTGGGTCACGAATTCTCATGGTTATACTTTGGGGATTGTTTTGTTATGTGAAAATATAAAGAGAGGGGAAGTAGTAAAGTATGTAATACTGAACATTTTTAGAACCAAACATTTTTTCCAAAGATTTACTTTCATTAAAATCAAAATTAGACCAAAATTTTGCATTTCTTTTTTGGACAATAACTCATCTTCTGATTACGAGTCGTACAAATTTCATAAAAAAGAAAAGAAAAGTAGAGAAAAATGCCTTAAATTTGAGTGACTACACTGAGAAACCCACATGAGTAAAAATTGCAAAATGTTTGGCAAAAAATATCAACCTTTTCTTGGTAAAGCTTGTAATTTTTGCGAACTAGCTTTGTAATTTGTGCCAATCTAGTTGATAAAAATTTTCCTTCTCTCAATCTATGATGCTGTGAGTAGGTTGGTAATTTTTACCCTCTTAGATGTCCCAGTGTACACTCCGAAAAGTTTTTTTTTACAAAAATTAGGAGAATCTGATTATGAGCATCAGCAACTTAAAAAGTAAAAAGTAAAAATTAATTATATTAAGTAATTATCATTAATATGGTTTACACTGTTATTTTAGATCCTGATTCCTAAATGTACATCTAACTTTTGTAGAAAAAAGATTTACATCTAGCACGTCAAATTAAAAGCCTTCTTCTCTACTTTTTTTTTATAAAAATTTTCTACGTTCCATAGAACATATAACTTATTATCGATAAATGAAATGTATAAAATTGGTCTACATAATAAAAATAAATCTTTGAGAACCTGGGGTATTAAAAATTTCGATTCTTAGAGCTTACTAATATTTGGCTTCACATTTTGGTACAGCAAAGCTATTCCCCAAAGTTTCGCAAGATTCCGCGACTCAAAGGTCATATCGCCTCGCAGTTAGTCGATTGCACCGGTCCGCGTTTAATTAAACTTATACGCTCGGCTATATCTCAACAACAATCGTTTCTAGGGCCAGGAGCAATTATGGCGCGTGAAAATTAAGTCGCGATATCCACTTGAACTAAATTTGGCTAAGCAGCTTAGCCTCCCGGCGGGGTAGGTATGCAACGCCTGCTGGCGTCGATTTTCACCCGTCTCGACTTCGTACCTTCGCGATTGTTAATTTTTTTTTTTTTTTTTTTCATTACTTTAACTCTCCCCGCTCGAAAGCAATTTTCCGCGCCGCCGCGCCATTCGTCGCGGGGCAAAACAGTAGCCGAAAATCGCTGAGCCCGCGTATCTTTTTTACCGCCACATAATAAAAGCGCACATATATCGTGGGGCAGCGAGCGCGCGGAGAGCTTTATCGCGGCGTTTGTCAAAAATGACTTTTCCGAGCCGCCGGAGCCGGAAGAGGTCGAGGCCACCGGCTGATTTATACGCCTCCCTCTTCACTTTTTTTTTTCCCACCCCCGCGGTGTTGAAGCGAGACGTCCGCTTCGATTAATCGAGGAGAACAAAGCGATCGCGCGCGAGCGCAAAGCTTCTCCGCGGCTTTAATCAAATGCACACGTTTGGCGGGCCCGAATGAACTCGCCAGCCGAAATTATAAGCCCGGGGTGCCAGCCGCGCTCGGCAAAATTGAAATCGATCCGCCCTGCGAGCGGAGTCGCGCGCGCAACTCTTCTTCCCGAATTCACGGTCAACAAAAGCGGGGCTCTCCCAACTTCTCGCGCGAGACCCTCCCCCGCGAAATTTAATTTCCTTTATGAAAATGCGCCTGCAATTTCGCGGCGCTCTACGTTTTCCTTTTTAATAACGCCGGTGCCCCTTTTTCTCCCGGTCGCGCGTTTGACGGAGAGGTAGACCGCGGGTGAGATTTAATTTTTCAAAAAATACCTCGGTGTTGCTTTGTGTTAAAAAATACTCGGGTAAAAATGAATTTTTTGACTAATTGTACGTGGAACATTTTCTGAACTGTACACAGTCGGGTGTATTTATGTATAATTATATTTGGACTTTGCCATTACGTCTCTACTATTAATTGAATGCACATAACCATCTAAAGATAGGTATACAATGAGAAAAATTTAAATATCAATTTTACTGTATACCCTAGTAAATCTGAATGTAGTAGTTATTACCAAAATTAAGGTATCTTATTTTATAGTAATAAATAACTATTACAATTTTTTAGTAACAGTTTCTGCAGTGAATAGTATAAAGTAGTAGAAGTGATAATAATTTCCTTATAGTAAAAAGTAATAAAGGGTATGGTAAATTTTACTACATAGTTTTTACTATTTCAATACAGCCATACAGGAGTGTTATATTGTGTGCCTTTATGCATATAATAAAACTGTTTACTTTAGTTATTTTATGAAGTACAATAAATCTGAAGTAAAATTTACTAAAGTAATAGCAATAAGAATTGATAATTTAATAGTAATGTTTTACTGGAAAACCTAGTAACTTGGTGGTAACTTCTACAATAGTATTTTCTTGGTGTAATTATGTGCAATAATGAATTAAACGCTACTAAAAATTGAAATAGTTTTTTGTATAGTAGTAGTGTAATTTCTAATAAATTTTTAAAGACGTAGTAAGCTTTACTAGAAACTATTATAATTTTTCAACAATATCAGCCTGAGAGGACATTAAAATTCACTATACGATTATGTAAAACTATAATCATCGTAAATAATTAAACAAAATTATTCAAAAACCGTCATATGTAATATACAGTCACATGTAATTACTCAAAGTTACAAATACCAGTAATATATATGGATATAATCCGTGATCAAACATAGCTAAGTAGATACATAATCGATTTATGATTATACCCAATTGCACATGATTGTGAATAATTAGTTATCTTTTTCTTGCATAAGCATACATGATTACAACATAAAACAAGGTACAGCCGTTTAAATTCCGCACTCATTTACAACAACATCCCGCTGGAAATCGCGCAGTGTAAAAATCGCGAAAATTGCTCCTCCCCGCGAAACTCGGTGTTTTACGATTCGAATGAACTTTTTCATCGAGAGCGTATATATTCCTTCCACGCCCTTCGCAGAGTTATCACCCCACCTCCGACGTAGCTCGTATCTCCGGGTCGCGCGTTGCGTACCATCGCTCACCGGCAAATAAATTATCCGTCAAAATAAAAAAAAAAAAAGACCAAACCAAAAGAAAAAAAAAACGAAGCGTCCGTACGATCACGTCGACTCCTCGATCAAGTGGGTCGTCCTCCTCCCCGACGTCATCAAACTTTTCCGATCGCAAGTTTTTCAATCCGCGCGTCGCCCGGGCTCGCGATCATAGGTCATCGCGAGAGACGCGGCCCGTAAGTGCATCCTCCTCCACTCGGTCGAATTACCGGGTGGCCGCGCGGCGCATAGGCGTGTCCTTACGGCCAGGCGCGCGTTATATATACGGCCGGCGGTGGTTATACATCAGCGCGCCGAGTGCGTATCATAAAAGCGACGGGCACCGCGGCGTAGGGTACGCTGCCGACATCTGGCGGAGGAGCGGCCGACGCCTTAGATCCACCCACGCCGATTCCCTACCCTGCCGGCAATCGATATATACGCCCGCAGAGAGCCGTACGTTCGCCGAACGGGACATCGCGGTACTTGGAATTTATAGCAGAGGACGTAAGGTACGTACGCGCGGATCGAGTTTACGAGGGGGGGATACCAGCGCCGATAAGATACGGCCGGATTTCGAAATTCGAGTCAAGACGGTAAATCAGGTCTTTAGTGCCAAGGGATCCGCGATGTACGCGCGAAGGTCCGGGATGGATCGCCGGACGTTTCGGGGGAGCTTGCAAGCTCGCGGGGGCTTTTATTGCCGGGCCGCGAGGAGAGAAGCTCGTTTTCCGCGGGGAAACGCGACGGACCCGGAAAAGCGCGCATGCAAAGAAGACCGTACTTGTACGGGGATATGTGGTGCCCGCACGCTCGGTTTGCCCGAGGACGGTCTTTCTTCTCTTTCGGGGGATACGTTTTTTTCGCTAAGTACAGTGGGAGACGGGAGTGCCTCGCGGTCTCTGCGCTTTTTCAGCTCGCTACTTGACCGACGCACTTGACGCTGCGTTGCGCTTCTCTTCTTTGACGGTGGCGTTTTTTTCCGGGTTTCTTTTTATGTGGGACTTCTTTTACGAGTCCCTGGGAGAATGTGTCGTTGTTGCGAGTGTACGAGATTTGGTGGATGGAAGAAGCTTTTTTTAGGATTTTTTATGGTGGATGCTATGATAACAATTTTATTCGTGATAGTACGAATGTGTGAAAGGATATTAATATAAATTGTATGTGAATAGATGATGTAGCGTAATGATATGCGATATGCCAAGTGCAGGCACAAAATAACAATTAATTTAATTAATTTAGTGTCATTACGATTGAACTCAATAATTACTTTCAATGATGCCCTAAGTGTTGTTTAATTACACGATTCCAATCGAAGATAATCAATATCGCGATTTAACTGGTAATGGGTAATGCCGTTGGTACAATTAAAGTAATTTGTATTTTTTATTTCCGAACGAATTACGCAATCATTTTCAAATTATCATTTAACATTGGTATCGTTCAGTTTCAATTAGGATGTTTAATTAATTATTCTCGGGCCATCATGTGGATGGCAGTCTCTAAAACGACACTTCCGTTGTAGTTTTTATAGCTCAAGGTGTCATTGTCACCGACTCCCGTACATTCCACACTATAGTACTAAATACATTTGTTTTATAAATTAGTGTAAGTAGACATGATTTTTTGCAATTATCATTAACAATTGATAAAACAAAATTATATTTAGAAAAGTCCGTCTTAAAAAGTGGATTTAAATAATTAAATCTTATATCTATTTATATCGTTGAGAAAAATGGTTTAGCAAATATTAGTTTTAATAAAAATTATAGTGAATATGTATTAACTATACTATACAGCGAATTTGTTCATAGAATAAGATTGTTCTACTTCTTCAGAACATACTAATTCTTACTAAACTCGAATGGTTCTGGGGAAACCGTAAGAGTAAGGCTCATAAAACCTGAATGATAATTTAAGAGGGTGCACATATACATTGGGACAGGGGATAAAAGAAAACTGCGAGGTACAATAGGATACCTCGTAAAAACATTTTATTTTCGACGAAAACGACTTGGTAAAAATTTAATTTAGAAAAAAATTAATTTAAAAACAAAATTATTTCGAATTAGTGCATAATAAGAGAAGCATTTTTTTCAACTCTATAGTAATCGATAAATATTTTGTAAAAAAATGTTTTATTTAATGTTTAAAAAAATTACATTAACAAATTACTAGATTTGACACATAATTAGAACTGCTGTGTTTGAACGCAGAATGTGTTTGTTCAGGGCATCTGTCAATACTGTTCATACTCAAAATTGAAGCAAAATTGATTTATGTTAATTAGTAATGTTTACCAAAGCTAACATTCAGAGATTATATTATAATGTTTAATTATCTATTTTAATTAAATGTTGCAATTAACTCTATTATAAATATTGTTACATTTATCTATTTACATAATTCCTAAAGAAATCTAAATGCACTAGAATGCATCGAATTATGCATCTTTTAACAATGTTTTATATTTCATTTTAATATTTAATTTATCTACCTGAATACTTTTACTTGTATTGTTAGAACTAAAAAATTTTTGTTCAAATATTAGGGGATAGCGGGGCATAGTGGACCACGCATACGATTTTTTAAACCTTATCATCTAAATTTGATCTGCAACCCCTAAGCTTGAGGTATCGTACCAATTATACGTTAAATTTAGGGGTTGCAGATCAAATTTGGATGAAGAGGTAACCCGCAATGCTGCTCTAAAAAATTGTGCGCGCGGCTCAGTATTATGCCCCGCGCTCCCCTATATTTATTGATTACAGAAATTAGCAGAAAGTTGTTTGCATGTAGAAAACTCATTGAAAATTAATTTTCTTTTACTAAGTGGTTATCGTAAAAAAGAAAATAATTTTAAAGGTTGCCCCGCAGTTTCTGTTCATTTACTAAAACACGAGTACCATCCCCTTTTTACAACTTTGTAAAAAACTAAGATTTCAAAAATAACAAACTTACATATACTATAATGAAAAAATATAGAAACAAAACTATGAAAACTGAGTAAATGATCCAAGCCGAAATCAAAAGCCTCCAATTTAAAAAAAAAAAAGCACAATCATTCGAACACTTCCCAAAAAAAACGAAACCATCGCTCCCACCTCCGCTCCCGTAAAATCTAACAAAAAAAAACCAAAAAAGAACTTCAATTTCCCCGACAAAAAAACGGCTCGAATCCACAGGCAGCAGCCACGATACAGCACACACACACACATCCCATCGCGCGTCGAAAGAGCGGCCACCCGGTGGCGCTGGGCTCGTGCGATCGGGCGCGCGCGTCCGGAAGAGCGAGCGAGACACACGGCGGCGGCGAGTAAGGTGGCGCGCGCGCACGGCGAGTGGGAAATTTCATCCGCGGGCCGCGTCCACGCCAGTCAGTCTGGGCTCGGGCGTCCTCGCGCTCGGTACACACCGCTCGAGTCAACTCCGCCTACGCAATTCACCTTGACGCATTCCGCAGCCGGTGAACTCCGCCTTCAGCGCGGCTCTCGCGATAACGAGTCCACCTTACAGGCGTCGCCACCTTAAGGTGCGCACCGATAAGGACGCGATTTAGTGCATACCTTGCGTTTAGTGCTTACAGATAATTCGTACACGCGTATCTATATTTGTGTACATTTTTATGTTAAGAGATAATTGCTTATGTATAGAGGAGATATAACACAATACAGTTAAGCCGGTGGCATTCAATTCCGAGAGAATAGGAGAGTAAACGGAGCGCGAGTAGCTATACAAAAGAGAAAAAAAAAAGGGAAAACAGTGCGGCGCGGCCGTGTAGGATAAAAGGTGCAGAGGACCCGTTTTCTCCCACTCCAGCGGGCGGTCTCTCTCTCTACCTGCCTGGCGCTCGGCCCGAAGGAATCCTCCTTTAATTACCGGAGGAGGCAACCGTGGGCATCTAGCCGGCGATGCGGCGCTCCCGTTCGATTCTCGCGCCGCGACGCCGGCCAGTCAGCGCCGCCGGCACCACCGGCCATCGTCTGCTAGCCCGATAAGGAGCTAAGCGCCGCGGCCGATAAAAGATCCGTAGTATCACTGCGTCGTGCAATTCGCCGCGCGTCGACGTTGGAAGAGTCGGGGGACTGCGAAAAAAAGTGCGTGGAATCTGTGGTGCAGTGCGTGGGTGTGTGCACGTGCCTGGTGTAGTGTTTGTAAACAGCGGGAGGAGGAGCGCACGGAGGAGAGTCACCGCCAGGTATGGGTCGTTTTCTACACGTGGGTATACAGGGGGATGTACGTTGGGGGCGCAGGTGCACGACTGCGCACCCCCGTCGGGCGAGCTGTGTGTATCGGGCGTGACGGCGTTATCCGCGCCAGCGGGGGAGGGAGGGAAGGGTTCGCGCGCGCGCTGACGCCGCGTGTGTCATCCGCGCTTTATCTAATCGCACGGGAGAACGTTTCTCGCGAGGAGCGACGTTTTGACGCGCCGATAGGAAATACCGAGCCTTTTCGACGGCTATTTTTTTGGCGGGAAACGATATTCACCGGGGTGTTGAGCTTTAGGGGTGAGAGGGTACGTGTAGTTCCGAAGGGTTGATTTTTTTTTTGTTTTACTGCGGGGTTTAAAAATGTACATGTTTTACATAAAAACGATAGGGAGGAATAATGTACTTTTTACTTTTTTTTTACAAAAATTTAGTGAAGGGTTGATAGTAGCAGGGGTATTCTCAAAATTTCCACTTTTTGGGGTAATTCGTTGTAGTTAAATGGTCCTGCAGCTGTCATATAGTTATTGTTACGTAGATTGTATAAGAACATTCTATTTATGTAAAATAGGTCACAAATAATGTTTGTTTTAAGAAATGTCATTCAAATTAAAACTTGCGCTTTTCAAAACAAACAAGATTTGGACAAGATTCAGTTCTTTTTTAACAACCCTTTAATCGCCCGTATTTCGTATACAAGTAAAATTTCAAAAAAGTGTCCAATGTTGTTAGTAAAAAAAATTAGCAATAATGTAATATATATTTATAGGTGTTACAACCTTGATTATTAAGTTCCATTTGCAATAAATTTTAACAGTAAAATCTTTTGGATAATCGAGGAAACCACAACAAATCTCAAAATAACTTTTTTTGCAAAAATGTCTTAAGTTATAGATTTCTTATGTGTAAAAAATTTTGGGATCTTAATGTGGTGATTAAAGGGTTAATTGTTACTTTCAAGTAAAAATTTCAATTTTGACCTCCTCAAGAAAACGATTCGCAAACATATACATAATTTACTTGCTTTTTATTCAATTATAAATGAATTAATGTCAGCACTCCGAAATGTATTTTCATATTCATGAATCATATTAATTATCTTATAGCGCCATAAAAAGTGACAAATTTCGTGCACCCGAACGCTTAATGAATAATTGTTTCCTATTAATTAACGATTTTATTTACCCGTTCGACATGTGTTTACATAATTCATTTACAATCTCCGAATCTCGAGATGAAAGTGGCTTTGTTCCGAAAAAGCAATGTCCAAGCGACTCTGGGAGTTTTGCCAAAGTAATAAACATAATGAGCCAAGCTTAACTAGACAGAATAAAATGAATAAAATTCAAAAGATTTTCAAGAATTTCCCGGTGATTTACGACTTAGCTCAAACTTACGTAAATCTAGATTGCACTATAAGAAATTAAAGCTCCTTTTCTCTATTCCCAAGAATCGTTTTAAAAGTCTCTTAAAATTTTAAGGTTCCCCGAATTCCGCAGCAGTACATTAAGAATCTAAGCCACGGAATAATAAAAATTTTAAAGTCAATCTAAATGTAAAGTCAGCATGACCTCACGAATACGACAACAAAATCATCAAATTCATAGAAACCATTAAAAATGAATGGAAAAATATCCACACGGAAAAAATAAACAGTACACTCAACATTTTGCATAGAAGATACAGCTGTGAATTTACAAGTTTATTTCACTTTTATAAGTGGCTGTAGAAAAAGCTGAAAGAAATGCAGAATCTTCTTTTTTTAATAACGTATTCTCTTAATATATAGAAGAGTGAAAAATTCAAAATATCCACTATATTGGAGTGAAAAATCACTCTTTCAGAAGAAACCGAGCCACTCGAAGCTCGATTGTTTTTTCACTCTTCTACAATTTGAGAGTAGTACCATAGACATTATAGTTTAACATTGTATGCCGTATCTGCATTTTCTACTTTTAAAATGTCAATTTTAATAATTTTTGAAAGCTACTTTTACTTTTTCCTAATCCAGTACATTTTAGTAAGAAACAGAGTTTCTGTTTTATTTTTCCCGTGCAAGCTCACATAAAAAATGTTCAAAACGACTTCTCAAAAAAGCAATAACCCAGTACAATCCCACTACTGAAATCAAACTAAAAGCCAGTACGTCGAAGCTCACTGCCAAAGGGGTATACAAACGCACCGCTATAGTTTCGCGCTGCAAGCTCACCGGCGCTTTCTCCGGACGCGAATATATAGACGCGCCTCGCGTCGACGCCGGGGCCGTCACTCCCGCGGCGCCCGGGACTCTCCTATCTGGCAATGTCGTCGCCGGGCGTGCATGTACGTCCGATAAGCGGCGTCTCCCGCGATTCTCAATGGCCCCGACGACGCCGCCGCCTTATCGGGCTACTGGCGGAAGTCTCCGTCTCGCCGCGTGACATAACCCGCGCGCGCCTTTTAAAGGGACTACTGCGCGAGGCTGAAACAACACAAAAGCCAATTGTGGCGGCCTTGTTTCTCTCCTCTCCTCTTTTTCCGCGAAGAGAGAGAGTAGCGACTGCCCGTTTCGACGGCTCATTATGCGGTTGCACTCGGTTTCGTCGTCTCGCGCTCAACCGGCGTCTGGTTATGCGCCCCCGGGGGCTTTGTTTACGCGGCGCCGGCCGCGGATGGACTTTATCGGGCTATTTCGGGTTTCGACCCTCTCGCAGCGGACCTGTCGCCTTGTCTGTTTTCACGAGGGACTCGCGCGCATGGGCTTCTGGTGAAATTTGATTTCGTCGTTACTCCGGCCGGCTGCTTGTTTTGGCGTTCCTTTTTATTTCGTCTTATTCGCCGAGCGGCGAGTGTACGAACTGATTATTTTAAATGCGACGCGAGAGCAGGCTGTTTTCGTTTTACAGTGTGTATCGGGAAGAGGCGTATCAATTTAGAGACTCGAGCTTTTTATCAATGACAAAGTTTCGTCGGGCCGATGGAAAATCCGAACGATTGACTATACTGACCCGTTTTTATCTTAATCCAATTAAATTAAAAGTCTATGGGTAAAAACGATCGTAAAAAGGTATCTATCTACTTGATTATTCAGAGATTGTGCGATGATCGACTTTTCGATATAAGCAGTTTTTTTCGTACATAAAGTCAACACAGTTTTTGAATAAATTCAAATTACTGTACCTAAATAAATAAAAAATCTTTGAATAAATCAATTACTCTGCCTTTATAAATAAATGAATGAAATTATGTTTCTGTCTTGACGATTTACAAATTATAAATAAACGTAATTTAATTTCGTATAAATTATTCTATTTCATTCTGACACTTGATCACTTGTGAAATCCATGTTTAAAGTACGGTAGTTTAATATTTCTAAATAATGAAATTAATGTAAGTACATGTAATTAAAATAACTTTACTCAATGGGACAGTAATGTTTAGAGGCGTTAAGAATGATGCTGCGTTATTTATTCTGGTACTCAATTATACTTTCGCAACGTGAAATTATGTGGATTCTTCCGGCGACTAGTAGTTTCGAGATTTCTGTTCTATTCTGCAACTGAAACTTTAATTATACGAAATAAAATTTAAACATAATGCAGGAATAAACATACGCAGATAAGGTAATGACATTGACTCGTGTGTTAATTCCTGTTTGCAAGTATCTTTATTATTTTATTCAAAGTATACTTTTTGAATTTAAACTCGCCGTGGAAATGTTTGTCTGAATTCAATAAGCAGTAAGTTTCCAAGAGAGACTACGTAGAATGCAAATCGACGAGAATCAACTTATCGGGCAGCTTAAACTTGCAAACGGATCGTATGCATCTCAATTCGGTCGTAGGGCTTCTGGGTGTACTTTGTAGGGCAAAACCGAGGCGTTTTCTTTTGCGGTCGATACTTGATCGACCTTCGACCGATTCTAGCCACATGTCTGATTAAAAAATACAGAGAGAATTTTTATTCATAAAATTCATATTTATATGCACATTTTTGCAAAAATTTCTACGTTTTTAGTAATAGATAACCTCTTGGTAAAAATTATTACTAACATTCTAAAAATTACCAGTCTTTTTGAGTAATTTTGATAAAACAGATGACTTGATGCCAAAATTACTACTTAAAAAATTATCTCAAAAGTCCTACGCGAAGTACACTATATAATTCACATTTATCTATAAGACCGTTTCAATTATTGGCCAAATCAATAAATTTCAGTGAAATTCAATTAAATGCAAAGTGTCCGATAATAGTTTCTCGATAGCAAAACAAACGTTTGCTCCCGCAGCTCGCACGTAACTCACTCGAGCGATGTTTTTTTTCTCTCGCTTTTTTCGCGCCGTGTGAGTTTTATTCGAGTTTGATTGCATGCACGGCCGGCGATCGCATTTCGCTGCAATTTTATTTTTTCCTTTTTTTTTCCTCCTCGCCTCCTCGCTGCGCGTCAGCTAGAAACGGCGCGCAGGAATTCAGCGCAAAGGAGGCGCGCGCGAAGGCAATTTCATAAGTCGCCGCGCGATTACGCGGAATTATTTTTAGCGAAATTCGATTATCTTCGGCCTTTTATTACGAGGCACTTTTTTTTCGAAAAGGAGAGCAAAAAACGCTGATATAATTGCGTTTCGAAAGACTCGGTGGAATTTGCGTATTTAGTTTTATTCGCGGTGTCGGATATACATACAAAGCGCGCGCGCTGTTTGCTCGTTGCGAGCGTGTATATATGCGGGAGAAAACGAGTTTCCCTTTTCGAAAGAATTCTACAGAGTGGAATTGCGCGCGGCCGTTCGGCGAATAAGAAAAACTTTTAACGAAATAAAAAGTTAGTTCGGGAATTAATAGTTTCATTTCGCGCGTTTACTTTTACTACAATTCAGAAATAAAGTGGTTTTTGTCTCATTTGTAAGGATATACGTTCGGACGGATGTTTACGCAGCTGGCCAGATTTATCGATTTCGTTATTACGACAGGAGAAAAATAAATACTTGCTGAAATTAGCGGATTAAAATTATTTACTTAACGAAGTGAGAAAAGAGTTCGCTCAATTTCATAAAGACGTTTAAGTGTGGGATCGTCGTTCACGCGACAGAGGACACGCCGTCGAGAGGCTCCCTAAAAAAAGGTCGTCCCCCACAATCACAACACTGTCTGCGTCACGTAAATTCCCCGCGCACCCAATAAACCTCCAGAAGCTGCTTACAAAGGCATAAATTAGTCGTCGGTGCGCGCGTCTCCGATTTGTCAAAAATAAAAAAAAATAAATAAAATAAAAAAATAAAGAAACGATCCGCTATCCTAAAACTTATCAGTGTGTCTCCGATTTGTCAAAAAAAGGAAAAATAAAAAACAAAAAATAAAAAGTTCAAGAAAGAAGCAACCCACTATCCTAAAACTTATCAGCACCCGGTAGCGCCGAGAGAGAAGCGAGACAAAAGGAAGGCGGGCATCGAGGCGAGAAGCGAGCGGCGCAATAACTCATCGGCGCGCTTTTTCGAGCGCACGTGTTAGAAAGATTTCGCCGCGCTTCCTCGGCTTGATTTATATATAAGCGCGAGGCGGCCGAGTGAGAGTCCGGGTGTGTATAAGACGCGGCTCGCTGACCGTCAAGCGCCAGCTGTCAGGACTTTCGTTTTCTAAAATAATACCGGGACCGGCTGATGGGGCCCCTTACATCCCTTTTTTCACGCTGGGCATCAATGGGCCGTACAGTGTGATTCAGCTTTTTATTCACTCGGATGAATTTATGATCGGCGCGTTCCTCGGATTTCTTCGCTGTGACGAAGCTTGTACGTAAGATTTTTTTATGACTGGTTAAATTCAATATTGTTTTATACGATTTTAATAAGTTTCTGATGATTACTTAATTATCAACAAATTTTTTCTACTTCAGAAGAGTAGTATAGTACTTTCTTTAATTTACATGCTCTTTCAAAATGTAATAAGTAAATGACAGGTTTTGTTACATTTTTATTTTTGAGGTGTGAAACTAAATCTGAAATGATTTAATGTATAAAGTTTAGAGTAAGTAGAAAATTTAAAACTTTACGTTTAATATTTAAATAAACAAAAACACGCTCTATATTTAAATAAACAAAAAATTAAATTCAAATATATTATTTTTAATTTTGGCGTCAACCAACCGGATGGTTTAACCAGTAACCAATCAAATCTCTTCTTTCTTAACAACCTGTTACCTTCTTTTTCACAGAGGATTACTCTACTTGAATAAATAAGAATTTAAATTAAAATATTAAATTCATATAAAGGAGTTTTTTCAAATCTTTTCTTTTAAGACTTCACAACATAATCCTGCCGTGGCTTTTTTAAGAGAAGATCAACAAGATACGGTGAAGTAGATAATAAAAACGTTAAATAGTTGAAATGCTTACTTCATGGTAATTACGTATTCTTTAATTAATATAAAAAGCAGAAGGGTTCGTTGTCGAAAATGAATATGCATGGAGTAACTTAGTGTTGGGAAGTCAGCTAGCTAAGCTCAATTTAAATAATTGCAAATGCAATTGGATTTTAAGGATAATACCATTCTAATTTTCTTAAAGTTCGTGGCGCAGCGCGAAAGTATACCTTCTATTATTCCTTTAAGTAGAATAAGCTCACTTGGCTGATACGAATTTAAATTAAGTTGTAACAACGTAATACGCTCCCTCCTTGAATTTAAAACGGCTTCCTTTAACTTTCTCCACTTGAGCGCCGAGTGTTATTTTAGTTACAGCCGGTGATTTTTTTTTTCGACATCGCGGCTTAACACAATAGCGAAGTCCACGTTTTAACGAAAATATTGACCTTTTGATATTGCACTGCCGACGGCGAAAGGATCGTGACATTTTTGCGCAATGTGAAACGAAAATATAATTTTGCAAAATAAATAAGAGAACCAGTATATTTGGATGAGGCACACAATGATTGCGATAATAAAAATGAAATTTCACTTTGAAAATCGAAAATGCGATTGTTTTATCCTGCAGGTACATGTGTGTATTCTTAATATTTTGAGAAATCGGTTTTTCAAAGTTTCAAAGTACCAAGCGGTTGTGAGTTTATGTAACTAAATAAAAGTGGATTTTAATGATCCAATTAACTAATATTGCTTGGTTGCTTGAGTCATCAGTTATTCACCAGAATACATTTACTGGAATAAATTTTTAGAAGAGAATAGAATAATTGCCGATAGAAATAACAATTATTTTAAATACGTGATAAGAAAATAATATTGCGCTTTGGTTAAAAAAACTATTCATCTGTTAAAAAATCGCCAGTAAAAATAACATTAAAGAATAAAGTATATTTAAAATGTTTAGTTACATAATTAAAAATCGAATGGATAAAACAGCAATATTCCACATAAAATTAGTAAAATCTAGTAAGAAATTTTGTAGCGATCAACATTAAGAACCGAAAAGATTTATTTTTAAAACACCTAATAAAAAACAACAAACCGATAAACCGAAACCAGATTTACTAACCACCTCCAGCCACAAAAAATCCCTAATCGCTCAAACCCAACCCGCCCAAATCACTTAAATTTCGAAAATCGGAACTCGAACAGCACCGATGAAAAAAAAAAAACAAGTCCCGAGCTCAAAAGGAAGGAAAAAAAAAACAATCTACACCCGAGGGAACCTTTCCCACAAGCGGCCACTCGTCCGGTCGTGGGGCGCGCTCGTCTAATCTAAATCGCTCGGCCCGCGAGCGCTGCACCTGTCTCGCTCGCTATCGTCGGGCCGGTCGCAGACACCAGTTAGCCTCGACCTCGCTTGGCCCCCGTCGTCGTCGGCGCTACTCGTCGCCGTCGCGTGCCGCACACCTGTTGTCGCGCCGTCGTGGCCCGGCCGCGCGCTTTTCCAAGAACTCGGGGATTCTCGTGGCGCGTGGGTGGGGACCGGTTCCCGAGCGAGAAGTTGATTTCGCGCTTTGACGACGTTTTGATTGAGCGGTTCGTTTTTTTTTCAAGAGAAACGTGTAGCTACATATTACATTTTTTTGGGATAAGTGGAAATAAATTAGTGCGCGTTCAACGCGTTCGTTGAGAGAAGTGTTTTAGGAATTTTTACAAAAAGTTCAGTAAGTTTTACTAGACAGTATGGTGCTTTGATCGCAGACTGTAAGTTTGTGAAATTTAATTTAACATACTGTTATATGTTTATGGTCAATATTTTAATAGTTAGTTATGGTATATCGAAAGTTCTAAATGTCTGTGTTCGAGCTGTGACCAGATCTAGTAAAATTTATTAAACTTTTTTTAAAAATTAAGAGTATGATTATTTTGTTGTGGAAATAGAATAATGTAATAGCACAATTCCGTTTTAAGTTTCATTTCTATTCTGTTGAAATGAAACACCAATGAATTTTTTGCTTACAAGTTTCAATTTGATATTAATCACTAACTTCATTTTATTTGAGGAACTGTCAGGGATCTCGATTTTTGTGTGAATTGTGTAGGTTGCACACATTTTTGTTTGATTTAGATCAATAGGAAATCGTGTATGGAAAAAAAATAAACAGCATATTCTAAGTTTTAAACAATAGATTTAGCAGTAAAATCGCAAGTTTATTTTACTTTCATAAAGTGTATGCAGTACTTACATTTTCTGAAATGGAGTTTCTACTTTTAAAATGTGAATTTTACTGATTTTTTCAAACTTTTTCCTAATCCAGTAAATTTTACTAGTCTGAAACAATAAGAATTCCTTATTTTATTTTCTTTCTGTGTGGTATTTGGATTATTAATTGGTACAGTGAACTATAATTATGTAAAAAAATTGAGATATACTTATAAGGCAGTGAAAGCTTATATGCGGAAACGAGACTCGCACTGGTATTAGGCATTAATTCCAGTAAAAAAAGGAATGCCTAATCTATTTAGCAGCGCAGTGTGTATAAACTTTTTTTTTAGAAAGTTTGTTTTTTTCCAGCTTCGCGGATAATAATGCGCCATATCGCGCGCGTACGTATCGTTCGGCCGCGACGCTTTTTAAAATCGCGCGTACGTGACGAAAAAGCCAAGTCGTCGAAGAATAGCGATTTCAGCACGTGAGAGAAATCCTTTATAAATCACACTCGCGGACAAATCTGATAAAGATTTATTTCGACGGGCAGGCACGAAAAGTGGCCGCGTTAACGCGAGAAGGAGAAAAGAAGGCGACGCGACGCCGTGAATTGCGTTAGAGCACGCACGAGACCACCTCGCGATGGGCAACGACCTAATAAAAATGCCCGATCGGTCGGTAGTGCCCTGGCTTTCCGAGAAGCGCATTGTGACTCCTTTACGACGGCATGTGTAACGCGCGACGTTCGATCTCGATCTAATCTCGCTCGCTCGCTCCTCTGACTGGAAAATCTTTCTGGACAACGCCCCCTGTAAAAGTAGTATATTATGTACTGGGAGGCAGTAGTAGAGCTGACTACTATTTTTTTTTTAAAGCCATTATTTTTAATCTACGCGACAGAACAATAAACAGCGTGAATTGGAGTAATTTCTAGTGTACGCTTCCTCGGAAAAAGTGACCATTAGGCGCGCACGTGTGCGATGCGTTTCCGGTACGGGCGTAAGAAAATGCATGTGATCGGAGATAGCCCGCATAGCAATTTTCCTAAGCAGTGGATATTATTTCTGCGATATACCGTTGCTCGGTACGTAAGGCCATTATTCATTTTTTAAATTGACTTTTCCGACTGTTTGGTTTTGTTGCTCCAGTGAGAAAAATCGCGCTCGTCTTTAACCGACGGCCTACTCGTCGATGCAAGAAATTAAAAAGCTTATTTAGCGTTAAAAAGTGATCTGATCGTTTTTAAATAATGTATCGATGTGTTTAATTGTTGCAATAATTCATGCTGCGTTGCAAATAAAGAATGGAGATGCAGAAAACAAAATGACCGATCGAAGAGTGTCCAACGATCAAAATTCTTCTACTCTTATAGTTTTAGAGGTTTTTAATAGGCTGTGTGATAAACTTAATAGAACAGTAAGTAGTGACATTTGATTACAATAATTTCATGATTACAGTACTTTTTCAACCAGATTGAATAAGCAGCTTTCTGTAAGCCTAATGACCCAGGTCAGAACGTAGCTTATATATAAAATGGAATCAGTAGACTAGTTACCAGGAGAAAAGTCTTGGAGTCCATCTGGCGGCAAACTTACTAGGTAATATTATCAAAATTTGACAAATTTCGACTCAAAAACGTTTTTCCTTTAAATGAGTACACGAAGAAACAAATACTCGCGATGTACGTAACTCTAACATTCGGTAGATATGGTACGCAAAAAAATGAATATGGTAAAAAAACGCGAAAATCAAATTACTGATATTCCTATCAATAACAACATATTATCATAAGGTTAATAACTATTAGTCAGCCGATTTAAGATTTTATAATTTTTAGTGATTTCACTTTAAAAAATCGATTATTAACATAGTAATCACTAATTGCGCCATTATAAATTGATTTTACATTCATTAAATATTGATTGCAAAGTCACTTATAGTTAAAAACTGGTTTATCATTGTAACATTGAATGAATCAGTCCTCGGTTTATACTAAATAAAAATACTAATTATGAAGTGTTGATAAAATATACTATTATCGCAAATGAATGAATTATCATGAATTTTCATAAAATATCCGCTTAAAAAGCAACACTTAAACAAAATGAAAAAAAAAAAACAATATTAAGCGAACGTAACAAACCGACAACCTTTATCCATTGTTGCAGCCAATTTAAATTTCCATAAATAATAGCAATAATAAACCACGCGTTTTAAAGACCACCATAAACCAGCGAACAAAGCGTCACCTCACCATCAAGGAACTCGCGCGCATCGCGAGGCCCGCAGCTCGCCGCAGCGGGGCCTCGAGGCCTCGCGCGCGCTCCGATGCGCCGTTCTTTATACCGCGGTGTATTTCAATCCCGCGGAGATGCGCGATTAGCGATCCGAGCCGCCTGGCGATTGCGCAAGAGACGCGCGCTTCGCAGAAGTTCCTCCTTTGTTCGCGCGCGCCGGAACCTTGATTCGCGCTTGCGATCGTTCCGCGGAGTTCGGGAAATCGGCGCTCGGTATGGGGAATTCGACTTTTCCTTCGGAGAGAGATCGGGGCTGCGCCGCAGGAAATCGCGTTATGAACGAGTGGATGCGTCGAGCGGGCCCGACAAAAGGCTCATTATGCGCGGCCGCCTCTTTTGTAGGCCGCGCGCAAGTAGGTTAGCCGCGCGCACCTCCTCCTAGAACTTTTAATCGGACAGCTTTTGCGGATCGGAAGGTGCTGCAGGCAACCTGCGATCTGAATTGCGAATAAGTAGAGTTTGTTGAGACTATGTAAAATAAGCGAACGTTCACTTGTTTTAAGTTTGAAATTTGTTTAGTTGTTAAGTATTTTTGCAGAAATTTGTAGCAAGAAATTGAGCAGCAACTTATGCAAAAACTTCTAATTTATGTAGAATTAAAAGAAAAGTGAACGACAGAATTTCTGCACGAGTGTCGTGTAGTAACTTCTGCAAAAACTTCGAATTTATGCAAAATTATAAGAACAAAAGGTCTGCAAGAATTTTAACAAAGTTTTGACTTAGGAACAATACTTTAGATATTTTTATCACAATTTTTTGCAGATTTTTGCACATTTACGCAGATCTTGCAGATTTTTCCTACGGGCTCTTTTATCGTTAAATAAAGCTGCACTTGCAAATGATGGAATTTAATTTATTCATACTTAGAGAGTACAGTCACGTGATGATGCAATTCTTAAATTTTTGTCTTGATTATCTAATAGAAAAACATATCTGTATATTGCATAGATAAAGATGCAACCAGTGGTACTTCAGAGGCATAAGCAGGTTTCCTGCAGGTATTTTTTTTCGCAAAGTGAGTCTTTTTTCCTTCTAACTAAGTATGTTGAGAGGAACGTGTGTGTGACACAGACGAGCGTGTCGATCCGTTGCGTAATCAGCTGGAACGGTTAATTACTTCCGAGGTGGCCGTATACGTCGGTTAGCTGTGTTAACGAACTTGATGTAACTGGGAATTAGGAATTCCTTCAATTAAGTTATCCCATGATATATGTCTTCACAAAATATATAGTTCTTTTGACGATGTCCTGAATTTTTTAGTTCTGAGCAACATTCGTAGTACGTACCTACTTATTAAATATCTTCTAAAAGTCTATAGAAAAAAAATCTTGATTCACGCAGCAGAAAGTCTATAATTACGTCGACTATAAATCTAATCTAGATCGTTATACCTGTCAAATCCAATCACATTCAATTTTTAAATTAAGGACAACGTATATATGCGCGTTAACATTTTAGCATTCAATTTTGATTTACAAATCAAAGCACGCCCAGTCGAAGACCTTCGATCCAATTATTTATACACCGGGCAACACCATCAACGCTGAAAAAAAAAACGAGGTTCGCGTCAACCGAAAGGAAATGTTTTCACATTCGTCGAAACTCGGCGCGCACCGATGCACGCCGATTGAGCAACGCGCGCCAAAACGGCGCGTAATTACAAATTCAAATGTCCATTAGCATTATATATTTATGCCGCGGCGGCAAACAGAGCGGATTCCGCGTCGCGCGCGCCACTCGATATAGAAAAGCTCGGTTTCGTGGATGTTGTCTGAAAAAACACGCACTTCAAACGCGGCCTCTCGCCGCACTTCCGACGGATTTTCCGCGGCACCCGATGTCCGCTAAACGCCGCGCTGCACAGCGGCCTCCTTTATTCCGGTCGGATAATTTTTTCAAACGACGCTAATTAAACTCTTCGGACGCTTGTTTGTACTTGTGTTTTCCTAAGTTTTACGAGGCTTCTAAAATGGGAAGCGGAGTATATCATCAGTTTTAACGACAGAAGGAATATCCTCGTAAAATTGTTTTTGAAGTATTGGGAACGGCATCTGACTTCAAATTTATCGCCGTAGTTTTTATTCGATGGATAAAAGAGAGAGTGCGCTTAGCAAAATTTCGAATTGTTCGTTGCTTCCATTGTTCGCCGATACCACAGCAGCTGGATGGCTGTAATCCAAAAAGATGAGGGATATTGCGAAGCCCGAAGATACATAATGTTAGTTTCCCGAATGCAAAACTCCTCCAATCCACGTGTAATATATATACCATATCCATTATATAGTATAGCCAAAATCGCGAGTACATAGGGTATCGGTATCGTCGTGATAACTTTTAGCTATGAGCACGGATTTAGATCGGGTTTTCATCCCAAATATCCCGCTCTATGCGCTGAGGGTTTAAATATTGTGAAAATTTACGATCCGTGACACGGAATTCAGCTTTCGCCACCTGCTTGACTCTTTGAAAAACGCGTAAGAAACACCAACGCAAGGGGTAGACGAGTACATGTCATCGAATGCTTACAATTCTCGATGATGATTTTACCATCACAGTTCTCGAATTTCTATTCGTTCTTCTTCATCAGATTTCTGATGGAAATTAAGTAAAAATTGTTATATTGCATCTTGCTGAAAAAAAATTAATTCAGAAAAGTCCTGTACTTTTCTCCTCCTAAAAACAGCCAGGCAGTGCCGTCCAATCAGCACTAAATCTCTCTCTCTCTCTCTCTCTCTCTCTCTTTCTCTCTCTCTCTCTCTCAACGGGTGAACGTGCGATGATTTTCGCGGCGCGACCGATAGCAGCGCGGCCGGCTGTGCGTAGGAAAGAGACGGTCGGCGGGGCCGTTGTTCGAGCGCCGCGATTAGTCCGCTATTATACGGACAAGCTACGCCCACGGGCCGATAGCGTCGCGGGCGAGACGTGCCCGCGAATAATTTCGCGCAAGATACGATCTCCGCCGGGGCTTCCGGATGCGGAGCTCACTTCCACGCTGACTCAGAATACTCCGCCTCGGGATTTTAAAAGCCAAGCTGATTTCGTTTAATTTCCCCCCCTTTTTCATCGGCGATTTTTCCCCTCGTCTGGTCACGATCGGGGCTCTCGCGTATGGATGTTTTCTTTTTATCGGATGGTCGGATCGGGTCGGTGGATGAGGTATAAGAAGGCAAGCGCAATTTTCCAGCTCAAGTACAATCGGACGCTACAGAAAATCTCACGGACAAAGTGTTACGCTCTTTGATGTCAAGGCGAGTGTACTCTCCGGCTCGCATGAAGTCACTTCCACCGCGTCTGGATTCAATTTACTCTACTGCGTAATTAAAGTTTCACGGCGATGCCACGCTAAAACGATTCGCTCGCCGCTATAATTCCCATCGATAAAGCATCCTTATAAAACCTAAAATCCGGGTAAGTCATAAAATCCTTGAAAAACCTAAAATTCTTCTAAAACTTAAAATCCGTGTGAAACTAAAATACGTTTAAAACCTAAAATTCTTGTGAAGTGAAATAAAACCTAGACTTCATGTAAAAAACTGAAATCATTATAAAACCTAAGTCCTTGTAAAACCTAAAATCCTCGTAAAATCTGAAATCCTTGTGAAACTAAATAAAACCTAGACTTCTTGTAAAGCCTAAAATTCTCTTAAAACCTAACTCCTTGTAAAAACCTTAAATCTAACCCCTAATGATCATTATAAAACCTAAATATAAAACACGAATGGAGAGGAAGAGCGTCGTTTTTTTCGGGGCGTGTACGCGGGACGACGCCCACCTTCGCGAATCGCCCGTCCGTCGTCGCTTCTATCTTGGCTCTTGCTCGCTCGCCTACTTACGGATTTAACGCGGCGCCGCTGCCGACGCGCCGGAGCACGTGTTTATGACAGGGCCCGTCTTTGTGCGCGCCCGGCGAGCGCGGGAAAAATCTAGCCCTCGTAAAAAGCGACGCGCGCGCCGAGCGCGCTACCGCGAGCGAGCTTCGCCCGCGACGGATTTAAATACAATGCGCGTCGTGCGTACGAGCCTGTTAATTTGTAATCGCGGTGACATTTAATTGCGTGTTTATTTCAAGCGCCGCCGCTGCAGCTTGCGGTCGTACTCGTTGTGTTTCGTGGGTGAGCATTTATTTTTTCCGTTTAATTTCAGTAGGCTTCTAATTAGTTGACTGCGTGTAAGAGCGTGAAATTTACATAGTCGGTGGTGAGCGTTATTTTATTTTATTTTAATGTTGAGCATTTGAAAGGTGAAATAAGAGCGATACTCTTTTTTTAATTAAGTCGTTGAAAGGCAACAATTTATACGCTAGATTAAAATATTTTAAGCATTGTATATTATATAGGCAATATATAATGACTCGCAAAGTTACTTGATCCGGAATAAAGCGCGAGGAACCACCGAATCGACTACCATTTCTATTCCTTCCCAAAGTTGTAACAAAGAAATTTATTTTTAATATTCGTATAATGATTTTGTTACAAACCGTTCGAGAAAAATTGAAAAAGGGGATGACTTACTGAATACTGAGGAGTCGGACTTGACGATCAAGTCTACGTGTTTACTGAAATTACATCGAACCTTCAAGTGTACTCATTTAAATCGAAACAAGATCAGGAGCTCTTAATATTACTTTGAACATTTACCGCCAGGTGGGCTCTGAATAATCTCTCCCGGCTACGGGTCGTTTATCTCATGTTTATGTATAAGCCATCTAAAGACCTGAGTGGTTAGAGGTCAGGAAAATTCTACTGGCACTCCACTATTTATTACATTTGTAACTGATTATAAAAGAAATCAATAATCGTATAATTGTTATAATCAAACGTAACTAAAATTATAATGTATGCGTAATTCCTGTAAAATGTAGTGCAGTTGTTTCCATCCTTCTCATTCAACTTGACGCTAAACACGCATCCGCGCTCCTTCCGTTACGCATCAGTGTTTGTTTTATTTAAATATCAAAAATTTATATTACTAACCTATAAAAATCATCTTTGCTTCTTTTTTACATAAGCACAGCATAATTTTGTTTATTTCATTTTTCAATCTAGCGCGCGCTCGTACGTACACTCCCCGAGCGTCAAAGGCTCGCTCGCACGGATTTGCTCGAGCGCACGTGTTTAGGTCACGTAAGCGCGCGCCTACGCGCTCGCGGAAATGCGCGACGCTGAGCGACCGGCGAAAGAGCGAGCAATTTGTAACTGTGCCGCGCGCGCGCGCGCTCTGAATGGGCCTGAGCGAGAAACGGGAAATCCTGACCTTTTAACCTCGTGCGAGCAGCACCCTCGCCGCAAAAAGCGAACTGGGAACGCGGATTTCGAATTTGCGCCCGTTGTGCTCGCGTCTTTCGAGGCTTGACGAGCTTTTTGAGCGGCACGGTGAGAGCTTGACGAGGTGGTATTTCTGGGAGACGTGTTCTTATATGAAATGGATGATACTTTTTTTAAAGTTAACAAATAGAAGTTGTTCAACTGAGGAAAACTTTTAATACTTTTACATAATAATGAACATTTAGCGCATCAATCACATTATCGTTTTCTTTTATAAATGCATTTTTGCATTGTTTTCTCATAATAAATAAAATATTTTTAATAATCTTTGTGCAATACACATAAACTTTCGCTTCAATAAATTTTTTGTTCTCACCGTAACTAATACGCCTACTGTATTCTCAACGTCAAAATAGGCCTACTCGCAACACAGAAGAAAGAGTCCGATAAACCCC
Source organism: Eurytoma adleriae (assembly GCA_900480045.1). Lineage (NCBI taxonomy): Eukaryota > Metazoa > Arthropoda > Insecta > Hymenoptera > Eurytomidae > Eurytoma > Eurytoma adleriae. Next base: position 9,994 of record UXGC01000574.1, on the reverse strand, counting down.
CATCCTAGAAAATAATCGATGCTCTCTTAATTACGTATGCGCAAAATCTCATAGAATATCCGCGCATCTGTTCGTACTTAACGAACGCGAGTCAAGCGACGGGAAAATTGCATTGTTCGCCAGCTCACGTATAGAGGCCTTTTTTGCACGGGCGATTATCGCTATTGGATTCAGAATTCGCTTTGTGCTCGCGCAAGTACCAGCCATCGCAATTTCTCCTCGTTACGCCTCCCTCCTCTCTCTTCGTTGCTCCCCCTCTTCTCCTCCTTTTTTTTTGAGTTTCGCACATGTGGGTACGGGGGCAGCAATTGAAAGGGAATCGGGTTGAGCGAGCATTGTTTAGCGGCGATTTTAGCTCGCGCGTCGGAGAATCCCGAAAACACTGTCGCCCGTTTCCTAACAGCAGTTTTCAGCGCACAATGGGAAACGCGATACCCAGTTCGATTCAACCAGACGCTTCTTTGTAGCTACGCGCGGATCGTGCAGTTAGAACAAATTATGCGGCGATAGGAGTTTAAACAAACGGTTGGCAGATGTGTCTGATCGACCCAAATTCAATTAACTTTGTTAGTGAGGGGTTATATAGTCATTTTGAGTCTGTTATATAAAAAAACGAAAGGGTAGGAGAAATAATATCCATTGACGAATTAAAAAGAGACTAAAAACTTTGTAAGAAGTGTACTAAAGAGTGCAGAATAGTGAGTATATGTCTTTACCTGGAGGGCACTAGTTAGACATTAATTATGGGATGCTACGATTTCTCCTTTCTGTCGTATCCTTTCATGCCTTCCAAAGTTCTCTTAAGTTCTTTCATGTCCTATCATGTTCTGTCATGTTTTATCGCGTACTCTTATGTGCCTACTTTGAAATCCTCTCATTTACTCTCTCTTTTGATGTAGGTATTCTTGCATTTTCTCGTATCCTCTTATATGACGTTTCACGTTTTCTCATAACCTCTCATGTACTTATTCGCATATTCTCTGAAATTTATGAAAGTACATAAAATATCAAATAGATCTGAGGAATACCCAAAAATTACATAACGAGAAATTGATAAAAGTATCAAAAGAACTAATTTTATATTTCCTAGACATTGTAATACTCTTCTACTTGGATCTAGCTTAAAATACATTTATTAGAAATTAGATGGAGCTCGTTTCACTATAATTTCGATGCGTTAAAGGTTTTACGCTAATTCACCTTTAGAGAGTAGGTGTTATTACCATAAAATTCAATTATCGATAAACGAAACAAAACGAACCTTTCATTTCCGTTGGTAAATCACCATAAACAATGCACGGAGTCAATCCGCTCGCATTCGCAGAAGCGGCAATAAAATAACTTTCTATCGAGGCAAAAGCGAGCATTTCGAATTGGGATTGCGCAACGGGCCGTCGATGTTATTAGCGAAAAAGCCTATTTCGCAGCCTTGGCTCGTGAATCAGCGCCGGTAATCCGACGCCATGGTCGGTCGCCGGCCGATTTTATTTTGACGTCCCTGCGGCAAATCCTTCCGCGTTCGCGGAACCTCCTCGGATTCTCCGAAGGCCCGCGCGCGCGCGCGCACCCCAAGCTACCAATCGATCACGGAGACGCAAATTCGCGGCGGCGACCAGGAGACTGTATAAGCAGCGCGCGCACAATAGGCGTATAAAAGTGTGCGGCGTCCGGCGTATTTTTAGCCGGCGCAAGTGGTATAACCTGATTTTTTCCTCCTCGGCGGGCGCGCGCGCGCGGAAAATGCGCTTTATAAATATGAATGGGCGCAGGAGGTATACCGGCGGGTAGCTTGAAATTTTAAAGCGCGCGTAGCTCGGAGATCGGAGCCGCGCATTATCTGATTCGCCGCTGGAATTAATGAATTTTAATAGTGCGCGCTGCGAGCCGGGCACAAAGAAACCGGGAAACCGGGTTATACACTGTCGCGCTCGGGGGAAACTCGCTCGTCGCAGTGGCGGAGCCTCGGAGCCGGAGGAGTTTAATGGCTTTTTTACGTGACGAGGGAGGAAAATTCGAGGTGATTTTTATAATCGCCTCGGTGGTGTTCTCTTGTGCTTTTTTTATTTATAGGTACACGGGTGCACGGTGATTTTTATCGAAATTGGGTGTGATTTATACATGCAGCTTGATTGAATTTAAACAAGTGCAGCGGTTTAAATGAGCATCTTAAGTTATGGATCTAATAAGCCATGCGAATCTTTTATATTTTTTCCCTTTTTAAACAACACCTTATATATTTTCACGGGATATTAATCTCAAACTGCATCTATGAGGCTTATACACACCGCTTTATTAAAATGAAAAGAAAAGTATTTATAAAGTTTATTTATACATAAAAATATCTACTTTTAACATCTCGTATAAAAAAGAAGCTATACTCTCGTGCCAGACAATAACATACGTAAGTGCATTTGCTGTGAAATCGAGAAAATCAACAAAACTATTTATTAATAAAAATCAAAACAAAAAAAATGTTCATTACGAGGCAAGAAGGCCTGAAGTGCACTTTTCAATGAAATTCGTCATTAGAACTTCATTTTTCGACGATTTTCTTGCATCTAAAGTTGAATAACCGAAATTTCACTTATTTAATTTATTTTTCTCAAGGAATCGATTGATATAAAAAAACTCAATTTAAAAAAATACGACTTATGGTCTTTTTGCCAGGGACGGCAATATAATTATGGCAAAAATAAAAAAAAACAAAGACACATTCAAGTTTGCTAAAGCTATTTTAAATTGCGCGAATTATTCCATTAACAAACCGCGCAATTTGAATCGTGGCACCGTTAAAAAGAAGACAGCACGAGTTACCCAATAAAATAACACTACGACGAGCGAACATTAAAACCTGGTCGCCGCGCGGCTATATAATAAACACTTTCGCAACTCGTGCGCGCCCGTCGGTCCCGGCGATCGCGCGCGGTAGAGGCAGTAGCCCGGAACCGTCACGGCGAGCCACCCCCCACACAGGATACTTTTTATTACTTTCAATATCGCGCCGACGCGCGCGAAAATAAAAAAATAAAAAAGGAATAAAGAGCGTCCGATTAAACTGGGGTAATTCTCGCGTCCCCCTCCTGACGCGTGAGTCGGGCGGCAGGCGATAATCGGGCCTTTAAATACGGGAAACTCGCCCGTCTCTCTCTCGGCGGCGGGCCATTAAAATTTAACCCGCCCAACCTCGGGGGCTCCCGGCTCTTTGTCCTCGCGCGCGCGTGTATCTGGCCGCGCTCTCACTCGCTCCTCGGATAGTCTGCGGCGAGGCAGGACTGACCCGACCGGTGGCAGTCCCCCCCTACCTCCGGCCGCGTACAGGCGGTGTTGTATACAGTGCGGCTCAAAAGTATTCCGCCGGAGAGCTCGAGTTCGCCGAGAGGTGAGTTTCGCGGGTTGGGCGAATTTCGCGAGATACCGGAATCGGCGGTACCCCATTTCGCACCTGGCGACGCTCGAGGTATGCCCGCGCGAGTTTCGAAAGTTTCTGCGGTTCCGCCTGGTGCCGGGGGTCTCCACTATGATAATTGCGCTGAGAGATTACTCGGCCGCGAAACGGAGCGTCTCTTTAATTGTAAAGGACGGATAAGGTCCTCCAAGTTTTCTTCGGCGGACAATGCGGAGGTTGAGTTTCAGGCACGACGGTTCACTAATTCACAGTGATGAATTGGAAGTAAAAGAGATTTGCGGTCTGTTTATTAAATTACTTGGAGATTTTAATAGTAGTACGCAAGTAGTTGTGCAGGTCTGCACTTATAAAGTGAATTCTTGATAACAAGATCCTCTGATTCTCTCATATATTTATTTATTTTTTTAATTTTTAGTTAAATCAGGAATATGTAACTTATTATGATAGAACTTTATTCACTTATAAAATACGTACGTGTGGTCGGTACATAATTAAAGTTACAAATAAGTATAAATACAATGAATAGAAATATAATTTTCTGCTCTTTGATCTGCGCTCGACTGCTGTCACTCTCGTATTGACGGGCTTCCGCAACGTCTGGGTCCTCTTTTCCCTCCAGGAGCTGGTGCCACAAAACTCAGGTCAAAAGGGGACCTTCGGTGGGTGCCTACCTGGCAATACTCTTGTGCATATTTTCGTTGTATATCCAACATTAATGTTAAACGGACAATATCCTTAAATTAAAAATAACAAGGAAATAAAAAAACATATAACGAGGGAATAGGCCCTCCAGAAATCAATGGATGATTTACAAAAGATGTTCAATGATTTCCAATGGTTTCCAATAATTTTAAATGACTGAAATCTTTGAGACCATTGGAAATCTAAGAAAATCATTGTAAAACATTAGAAATGTAGTTAGAAATCTTTTTGAAATGTTTCTATGATTTCTGGAGTGCACAGCCTCTCAAAAGCAAAGCACCGTAAATATTTAATTTAAATTCTTAACTTTTCATTAATAGTAATTTTATTTTAAATCTTACTGCCCGCTGAAATAAAATAACAGTATCGGAAACATTCTCTTCATCAAACATAAACGGAAAAATAACTCCATAAAACTTCGCGGTAAAACGAGGTAAAAGAACTTTTGGTGTACAGTACAATATATAGCACTGCACACCAGAAGGAGAAAATAAACGTATTCCCGCGCACGAGCTCGGGATTTTTTCGGTCAAAGACAAAGGATCTATATGGGGAAGCTCGGCCTCTTCGACGTCCCCCGATTCTTCGGAGTGGCTCGCCGCCTCTTTTTAACAGGATCGCGTCAATGTACTCAGGGGAGGACCGGCGCGGCGATAATTACCGACACGTGGGAAAAGGAGTACCTCGGTGTCGCCGAGGCGTCTCGGGATAACGAGTCTCGTGAGCCAGCTCGCATGTACGTTCGCCTTATTCGTCGTGCACTAGATACAGTGTGACGTTTTTGCACGATGATGGATGGCTAGAAATCCCATTGTCATTGTCGGGAGGAATTTTTCTTTTGCTGATTTGGATTGTATCAAAGCTTTATATATCGCAAACATTTGAATCTGTGAAGAATTGCTTCGAAATCTGTGTCATCATTTATATCCAGTAGGAGAGTATCAAAACACCGGATCTTTGATTTTGTTAAAAATATAATGGTAGATGTTTTCTTCTGTATAAAAATGAAAGGTGCCAAAATTGAACTCGTTAAATAAAAGTTATAGCACAGTAAATTTTGATAAACATGAAGCAAAATTGCATTGCTCCGAATCTTTACAATTTAGGAAATAGTTGATCTGAATTATTGTAAAAGTTATCCGTATTTAAATAGATGACACAAAGTTTTCTATAAAAATTAAAACTTGAATAATTTTATATCTTTTCCGTTATATATCGTAAGTTTTTTTCGCCGCCGATCGAGTCTACGCGGATATTGCAAATGCACCAACCTTCAAGTTAAATTAAAATGTGCAAACAAATGCACCAACCTTCAAGTTAAAATAAAATGTGCTTGGGCGTAGCTAAAGCGAATAATATTACTTGGTATGGTGGCCGACAGGTGGACTCTGAGACATCTCTCCCGGTAACGAGTCGTTTATCTCATTTTTATATATAAGCCACCGTAAGACTCGAGTGGCTAGGAGAATGATGATAATTGTGCTCCTCTATTTAACTGATTCTCTAACTGATTGTAATTGATTATAATAAAATCATGTAATCTTGTGTCACTAATACTTTTTTAGCACAGTCACTAAGGCCGTATAATATTTGTGAAATATTTTCGTTACATTATTTCGTTACATTATGCTTGAAAGTACCAATAAAATTGGTTCACATCAGAACGACCACAATATGCATAGGTTTTAAATAAATAATTAGTAGTATGAACGCCTAAGTCCTCATAGGTAATTTTAAAGAAAATGACCGCGGTCTAATAATACATTAAAATAAGGACTGCTTTAATGATTCTGTTCTCCCATTTAATCCAAGACATTCAATCTATTTTTCCGTGTATTTGTATGCGTTTATAATAAAAATATCAACAAACAATTTTAACTTTACCTTAATGCCTTTCTAAGTTGCTCTGTTCTACCACGAAGAATTAAATCAGTCGGCCCACCATTATTTATGGATCCTCGATGGATATTATTTTTAAATTTTCACTTTAAATCGATTACTCGGCATCGTTTCTAAGACATAAGAAAACAAACGAAAAAAAATTGAATGTTATACACGTTTATTATCAGTACACCACGAGAGAAACAATCCCCAAGTGCAAGACAATTTCCAAAATCAATAACCCGCGACGACTTATCGGGTTTCCGGCCGAAACGGTACACCCATCGGTCGCGGCGTATTACAGGCGCTCGTAAACCCCGGGATATTTGTAGTCTCGCGCGCACCTCAAGTTAAAAGCCCCGGCCTCCGCCGGACGCCGGGGCCCATTAAGTCGCTTGCGAAATCGCGCGACGAAAGAAGCGATAATCCATTTACGAAACCGTCCCCTCCCCTCCCTGGGACAAACTCGCGAAATCGCATTATCTCGTCCCGGCCGCATTGTTTACGGGCTGCCGACGGCGAGGACGAAAAAATGGAGGAATAAAAAAGAGACGAAGCGGCAGAAGGAGGGAGGGCTTGCGCGTCTAGACGCGGGACGGAAGGCCGTAATAGCGCGCGGGTGGCGCCGCGCAGCGAAACGACCGTCCCACCCGCGGCGCGCGTTTACGTTGGCACGTTTCGCGCGCTATCGCGAAGAGGCGACCGTGCGCTCGGCGGGAAAATGGCCGATTCGTCGGGTGATCCCCTTTTCTTTTTTTTTCGTCTGTTTGTTTGGTCGCTCGTTGGGGTGGGTGGAGAGACGCGAGCGAGACGCTTCCGCGTGCGGGTATTTTGGTCGCGGTTACGTCGAGCGACACACGCGCCGTTGTCCCCAGGCTGTTGTTTCGGCACATACGCGGCAGACGCGAGGGGTGCATTCGAAATTACGCTGCGGCGGTTTTACTGGTGAAATCGAGCTTGCGGATTATTAGAATTTCAATCTGGATGGGTATAATATTTTGCAGTATATTGCGTTATGGCCGGTATCGCACAACTGTTACCAAAAACGATGGACATTTATCTGATTTTGATAAATACGAAAATCAGATATCAGGAAATGAAACGCGGGTGGTTTGTGTTTATTCATTTATTCATTTTTAAAAATTTTAATTAAATCTCTATTTTCAGATAGAGTATCTTTAACAAGTAGAATACAATAAATCTGCTTCTCTAAGTTACAAAGACTCTATCTTCAACAGCAGACTGTACCGATTGATCTCTTCTTTATATGAGCTTTGATAATAAATGTTTATTGTGTTTCTTATTGTTAGATTTATAAAGAGTACCAGCTGCAACATTTATCATCAAATTAAAATGATTTCTTCATTTCTATAATTCAATCGTACTGCCATTATTCTCATATTTCCCTCTATGTGGATGCATTAGACACGTCAAAAACAAACAAAAAGGAAATAGCATGTACGCCAGTCAGAAGTAAGCAGGCTTAATGAAAAGTAGCTGCTCGGAAATGGGAGAAACGCCGAACAATGCTCGACGTAATAGTCCCTCTACAGCAGCAAAAACATATCCTCCATTCTAGAATCACCGCGTACAGCTCGAATAAATCCTAAAATCCGTAAAAAAAATTGCCGTCCCATCATCGTCCTGCAAACAAAAGGCCATTTCTCTCCCTCGACAAAAAGAAGAAAAAGAAAATCGCGTATAACCACCTTCTAAATCCTCATAACTCCAAGCGAGTAATAACCAGCCGGCCGCGCGAGCTCATCTCCCTTCCCGCCCCCTGCACCCATACATCCCAATAACCCCGGTCTAGGCGCGCCTCGCGGATTTCAGCGTACCCGGTCGGCGCGTCTCTAAAACAACGGGGAGAACGAGGAAGCCAGCCGAAAGTCGCCCGCGCGCGCGGGATGAGTCATCCGGAGCCGGCGCGGATCGATATTCCCCGCGCGCGCAGCTTCGGAATTTCACGAGGGGGGCGCCGGCGCGCACAAAGCAGCCTTTCCCCCCCGCTCGGAATGCCGCCCCTGCAGACGGGCATCCCCCTCGGCCCGACCGCCGTTACTCACGCGCGGAGGTGAGAGCCCGCGAGCGTGCGAGCGCGATAAAGAATTTACCCGGCCGCCGCGGCGGCGTTATTCGGCGACGCGCCGGAATGCCTGCAAATGGACTCGCCGGCGGATTGCTTAGCCGCGGTAATGGCACGGACCGGGGGAGAAGCCTTTAAGGGAGCCCGACGCTACGCCGAGGGGATGGTATTTCGTGCGATTTTTCTCCCGCTGCCGATGCGATAGGGGATTTCGCCTGTCCGATGGGTGATTCACTCGATTTTGCGAGCGGCGATGGCTGAGATCGCTTGGAACGTGAAGGCAGGGTGTTTGGGTTGTTCCGGACAAAATCGGGAAATCAGGAGGAAAAAGGGACAGCAGAAACAAAAATGTTTTTCTTTGATGTTCTTTTTACAGTACTAGCAAAATCATCGCGCAAAGAAAAAAAACGATTCTAGAATTGTACAGTGGTACTTCAGATTCTCCTTATTCAACACTAGGATTTAATATTTTTAGAGATGAAATCGAAAGCAATCATAAAGTTTTTTTCATACTGATCGAAGAAAAGGGAGCAACGCGTATTCTCACCAGCATAAGAATTTCAATAACCTCCAGGAAGTTTCTTTACTTTTTGAAGACTTTAAGTCTACTAATAAGACCAGAAATCTCGAGTTTATTTGAAAAATTTTTAATAAAATTTCACCACTAGCTCCAGAGACCAAGAAAAAAATTACAGCTAGGTACTAGAAAAGTTGGCAAACGAAAAAAGTACAAAATTAGTATGCAGTAATAATTTTTTCCCTCCACTCGCTGTCCAAACGAAAGAAAAAGGTCTCCTTCCTTGAAAGCAATATTTGAAGTGTCTACCTCATTCGCGACCCCGCATTGTCGCCGGCTACTGCTAATAACCTCGGCAACTGCTTCGAGCTAATACCCTGCTTCGCGCTTCAAAAAAAAGACGCCTCTCGCAGACATCAGTCCCGGCAATCATTCAGCGAGCAAACACGCGAAAACTACTCAAAGAAAAAAAAGAAGAAGTAGAGGAAGAAGAGCCGGGGTCTCCGCGCGTAATACCCGCTCGCGCGCGTCTCGGCGTGTGCACACACTCCTTTCCCTCGTCGCCCTATCTGGCGTCGTCCATCTACGACTCTCTCTTTTTCTCCCTCCTCGGCCATCTCTTATATTCTCTTTGTCTCTTTCTCCCTTCTTTCCACGCCGTCGCCGTGTGTTTGCCCCTGCCGCGCGCGCGTTTGTCTCCATTTCCCTATTTGCCCGGCCCCGTCTGCTCGTCTCTCCTTCATTTCGCGCGCTCTCGCGAGACTCGGCGGATTCTTATCGGCCGCTCTCTTTCTCTCTCTCTCCCTTTCACTCACTCTTTTGCCTCTTACCTATGCTTTTATCTATGATAAAGTTAATAGCTTATTCGAAGCTGTGAGGCGATCGCACAGATTGCAGCCTCCATTTATAACCAATTTTGTTATTCTTACTTCTCGAACTACTGCCTTTAGCAAACTATTTTATATAGTAGCTACTGAAACTTGGTTTGCTTTGCCTCGTGATATAACGGCCTGTAATAGTGTTGCGTGTTTTAAAATAAACTATCCGATTATTCACTTATCTTGGATTAATCAACCTATTTTATTTTTATTTTATTTTATGAATCCACGGGCATACACCCATTTACAAATAATAAAAAAAAAAACAAGTAAATATAAAAATAATTCGCAAGATATTGCACAGAGAGCAGAACAGCTTAATAAAAACGTAATAACAATTCTTTTAAGTTTTTCTTAAAGCTATAATCAGAGGCTGGATCTACACTAATGCCAAGACAATTCCAATTACGACGCAATCTATGAATTGGACTAAAAAACGTAGAATTGAAAGAGCATTTCGACTCTATTAAAACACGGGGGTGCCTCAATTGATAATTAAACTCTTTACTCTGAAAGAGTAAGTT